>CAKAOH010001413.1:27500-61524 GCA_916701665.1 Sebastiscus tertius | reverse complement strand
TCGCTCTCCCATCAGCACTTCCCCCGCTGTCTTCAAACATCCCTAACAACCCTATTCTCCATCCTCCAACCCTTTCTCACCCACTCCCGTCCTCCCCAGCCCTGCAGGCCCTTAACCTAGCTCTCATCTTCCTATCCCTTAAACCATCCCCCTCCTCTCTCTCTCTCTCTCTCTCTCTCTCTCCTCCATCTATCTGTCTCTCCCTCACTCCCTCTTTTCACTCCCCTCCTCCTCCTACCCCCTCCGCCGATCATATCCCTTGGGTCTGTGCACTGCTGCTCGGCTGATGAGGGGGAGGATATCGCTGCCAGTGCTTTGATCCTATGAAAGCTGATATCCAGAACAGAGCTGCAGATGCCGCCACTGGGCACCCTGGCATTTGAACGACATGGCTCAGTGTAAAGCCTCAGCGAGGAGGCCATTCCCCTATAGCCTGCCAGCTGGGAACGTTAAGTCTAGACAGGTGGAGCTGGGCTGGTATATAGAGCCGACCATACCTGAGAGGTTGCATGCGTGGAGAACGTAGCACAGCAACCTGGGCAACATGCAAGTGGTTGGCATCAACTGATTTCCTTTCACAGAACTTTGTATGAATATGAGTGCAAGTATGCAATTACTATAATGCATGTGACATGGCATACAAATACTGAACTACCAGGGGTGGGAAGAAAAATCGATTCACCTGTGTATCGCTATTTTATTTCTTTCTTTTTGGTTTTGAAATTGATTTTTTTAATGCCAGGATCGATATATTTGCTGAATTTGAGTCTATGTGGAGGTAGAAGGAAGTTAACGCTTTTATTGTTGTAGTCTGAGGTGACGTCAACAAGGAAATACAAAACAGCGGAGGGTCCACGCGGATACGTCTTGCACTCTCACATATTAAATCCAAAGTGGTAAACACCACACATACAGTAAATTATGGAAACACTTTGGGTTTTCGCACATTGCCAAGAAAACTAATTTGCTACTAATTTGTGAGGGAAATGTCTTTATTGTTTGATTTTTGGGTTGCTGTAAAAAAATGTTTTAATAAATAATGCCTGACAATGACTGATAGATTTGACTTTAGGACATCTCTGACTACATTAATGTTGATAATCAAGCATTTTAATTTATTAATTTAGATATTTTTCAAATTAAAAGTCCCTAGAAGTGTATGATTCATGTTTTTCCCATCGACTAGTGTTAAAAAAGTTAACAAGAATCGCAATACCTGTAGAATCGAAATACTTAAAAATCACAATACATATCGAATCGGCACCCAAATATCATGATAGTATCGAATCGAGAAATAGGTGTATCGTCCCAGCCCTAAAAATTACCAAAAAACATTTTAAAAATGAGTGTTGTACTAAGTTGTTGAAATCAAATCACTTTCATTCACTTACACTGAAATAAAAGACATGCAGTAAAAAATAGCATCACTAGCATGGGAGACTATGTAAACAGACAACTGGGTGATATATAATTACCCTCTTTGCAAGTTATCCAGTAGCTATTTAGTGTGATTCAAAAGAACAACAAACTATAGAAAAACCACACTGGGATCACTGCTACTGTTCCCTTAACTATCCAATAGCCCGACTCCAGGGCATAGTAGACGTTCAAGACTGGCACAGTGCGTATACACAACCCATGCCTTCTTTTTATGTTTTATGTTGCCCTAATCTAATTATAGGGGGCCATTTTCTTTGTTGTAGTTTAAACCGATTTTATGAGCGTTTGATTCCTTCTTGCGGCTTGGGCGTCCGCTCCCACCCTAAACTTCCCTAAATACTGCAGAGTGCTGATCAGGCAGCTCGAGACGTAATGTTAACTGAGGAATGTGCAGCCCGCTTAATTACAGAAAGCCCCGTGAAGAACACAGCGCCTTCCGCCCAGGCGCACTCAAAAAGCAATTTCTGTTATTTTACTCAGTGCAAGGCGAGTGATTTCTCTATTTTGTTTTACAAGCACAACCAAAGGAAGTAAATGGGCGCTTAGCACAATGTAGATAAAAGATAATACTGCCCAGCAGTGCCAGGCAAAGAAGACTAGACATGTTTGTCATGGGAAATGAAGAATATACTAAATCATGGTGGCACCTTTTAGAGCAGGACATACAGTATCTATTTAATTTACTCAAACCTTCATGTGTGAAACGCTGAACTAAAATAAACTTTAGTGGAATGACACATAATAATCATATATTAAAAGAGTGTTAATGGAAAATATTCAGCTTTCGACAGACTCCTATAAGTGTCTAGCTGGTTACATCAAAGCAATTGTGAAGAAAATAAACAATTAGCCATGGACTGGGAATATGTTCATAAATAATGGATTCCTTTTCTCTCTTAGAAAATAAGTTCTGCAATGAGTAACCTTATATAGATCTAAAAGTTTCATGCTGCGAATTGACACACAAGATATTAGCCTTTCCCCCACAGGCCACCACAAGGGGAGAATAAAAGAATGCCAATGACATTTGTGAATAACCAAACAACCAGCGAGAACTTACGGAGCAAGTTAAGCAGCAGCATTAGAAGTTGTGATATAATTGAGAGAGGAAGAAGAAACGCTAATACAAAGGGAAAAGAAAGAGGAATAAAAAGGAAAATTAATTCGCATCTCTTATTAAAAGTTCTTTGTTTTATGCATGGGCGTTTTTTTAGGGGGATTTTTATCCCGCTGCTTCAAGTTTCACAGAAACTGTTTTTCTTCATTTCCAGGATTCATCAAGGCGAGATTTCAATTTATAATGTACTTTCAAATAAAGTCCAACCCCTCCACAGACACACACACACACACACACACACACACACACACACACACACACACACACACACACACACACACACACACACACACACACACACAAACACACTCATACACACACACCTCTGAGCTCCATTTACAGCAGGTTGTCATAGTGTTCGGTGGGGGGATGGGGGAAAGGAGAGCAAAGGAAAAAAAGTTTCCCGGCTGTCCATCACTGAGCTATCAGAGTGTTATCTGTGCCAGACGCCCACCATCCTCAGCAGCGATACAGAGACAGCATCCAGGACCTCAGGACGCCGCGGGAAACACAGCAGGACACCAAGAGAGGTGTGACAACGTCACTGGATGCAGCAGGCGCAGAACGCTGAACACACATGTGCACGCGCACTCACACACACGGCCACACAATGGATACACGTATTCCCGCACACACACACACCGAAGGGAGACACAAAGACGAGCACCGACACCATCTGATATTGCAAAACTATCGCGCCTACGCAAAACAGACGCCAGGAATACTGTAAGACAGATATCCGTGATGCCGTATCATATATGGGCATTAATTAAAGTTACTTGGAAAAACAATACTTCTGAACTACAGTATATCAAAGCTGAAATTATTATTTTCCCCCATGTAAGTAAACTTCAATTGGCATAGCTTGTGTCGGTACAGTACATTTTAATCTAATAAAAGAAAGAAAGGTAAATAATTTGAAGTACATAATGAGATGAGAATGACTTTATATTATTTTTTAATATAACAGTATGTTAAAAAGAGACATAAAGAGGGAAGACAGAGAGAAAGTAATGAAAGGGAAAGACTTGTTAAGCCACCCTATGTCCTGCCAGTATTGCACCACAAGAAGAAGAAGAAGAAAACAGAGACAGCGAGTCCAAAAATCACTTGGAAAAAAAGCCAGCTATGTTGTTCAATATTTGGAAGTCTTGGTGACTGTCTGCTCAAATATTGCCCCGTGGCTGTTGGGCTTGAGAGAGGAACAGAGTGGCAGTGAGACTGACAGTGAGATCTCTGTCAGTAGCCAACACTCTGTTTATCCGTCTGTCTGTCTGTCTGTTTATCTGACTGTCAAATTATCCCTCTCAGCAAACAGCTCGCCGCGAGCTGAATGTAAATAACACGGTCCATGTCGGTCACGTGAGCCAGCTGGTCGGGCTCCTCTTTGGTCAGCGGAGCCGTCACGCTGGTCCGCGTTCAAAAGGAAACACGCTCGGTTATAGTTGAAGTGGTAAACGGGTTTTTTTGAGCAAATTTTGGGCTATTTTTGTGATGTGGTTGGTGTTTAAAATGCATATTAGGGGGTCAATTTACATTACAGGTACACTGCCTGTACTATACTGTATGTAAGTTAGGTGTCTATACATTGTAAATAGAGTATAACAAGTATATCACGTACACAACAACGGAAAATGACGATACAAATTGATGGTGTATGTGTGTTTTCCTTGGTCTCACCTGAACATTACAGGCCTGTTCGCCTGCCATTTTCCCTCAAGCCACATGTATACACAACAAATTACACAGGTTAGCCGTGTGAGTGACAGAAGCTTTCATTAAAATCAGATCATCCCGGATGAAAATATCCTCTGTTGAAAATCTCGATTCCATGCGGATTATACAGCAAATATACAGCGCGCAGACAAAAACAGACACATATCAGCGCATTGATTCATGAACACCCTCATCGTTGTCAAAATGATCTCTCTTTTACATCAAAGAACCTGCATCGACGTCTCTCTCTCTCTCTCTCTCTCGTCAGCTTTTGAGATAAATGGTTTCAATACACGGCACGCCAGAATCCATTATGAATGCCTTTACAAGTGATTGACATGGATTTAATGCACGGGTCATATTCAAAAGAACTTCAGTTAAAAGGTTTGGAGAAAATGTGTAAACAGGGGCTAAATTATTTTTATACTTAAAGAAGTAAAATAGTCACCAGCTATGTGCGTATTGAGCATAAAATCCCCTTTGATTTAGCTTCAGGAACAGGAGCTTTTACTGACCAAATGTCTTCTTCACTCAGCCATTTGGTCTTGGATTGTCACTGTTTGTCTTACGCACTGCCTGAAAAATACACAAGCAGAGGTTTTGACATGTGTAAACAGACACTTATATGTACGTCCCTAACAAAACTTGTCCAAATGACTTTAAAAGCCAAGAGGAGTTCCCACCCATGTAGTCCTTTTCCAGTTCAGTGTGTGAGCCAAAACCTCTCGAGGTCCAGATGTACACCGCACGGCAGAAAGAAAACACTCTGCAACTGTCATGTCATTAATAAAGTTGCTCTTTTGAAAACTGAATAAAAAGTTTTTTTTTCAAAATGCAGATTAAGGATGACTTCACAATACAACATTCACTTGAGAGCCCATATCCAACCGAGATGATAACGGAGACATCACTATTAGAAAACTCGCATACGTCACTAAACAATATCACTGAACAATAAGTTAAGGAGCTATGATTTGAACAGTACAAAGAGCGCCTTTGTGTGTGTAAAATATGGGTGCTACAGTATAATACACTTGTCATGATGACAAAAGGAAAAAGTCAGCACTCTAACAGAAGATTTCACATTTCTCTGCAGGTTTCCATGCGAACCGCGACCGACAATGACACATTTGCTTCATTTTAGCATTATCGACTCTCACAGGATCCTCTGAAATAGAGAACAAAATTATACAGTCTGGCTCCGCTGAGAGAGGCAGACAGAGCGACGGTCAGAGAAGGTGAAAGGGGAGAATGAAGCATAGCAGGAGTCGAGGAGACAGCCCCTTTGACTGAGGCCTGAGACCTGGTACCACCCAGAATGCACGCCAGAGTGCTGAAAAAGGGCAGAGAGAGAGGGACCAGCATCCGACCACTTCACAGGAGCGAGCAGGATGTTTGGACACAGCTCTGTACTTCACAAACACCACTGGAGCCTGAATCCTCCGCTGCCACCATGTCAAGACCGACCTGCAGTATTGGCTCAGACAAAATATATGGATGTCTGTGTGCTGGACTCCCTACCTATCTATGTACATCAACAGACCTCTATTTACCAGTGAGACTCACGGCGGGGCTCGTCTGTCAGTGTCCGCGCATGATTATGTTTGATTATGTGTCTGGACGTGTATATATTAATGAAATACAGATTTTGATTTGTATGTGTTGGTATGCATGTGTGTGGGTATGTGTCTGCATACGTTTATTTGTGTGTGTGTGTGTGTATATGATGGAGGAGGAGAAAGGTGGCGTGTGGAAAACTAGTCCTGCTCGGAGCCGCTGCAGTCTGAACCTGTGCGGCTGCCAAAGAAAACTGTGGTCGGAAGAGTCTGCTAATAGAGCATGAGGCATGTCACCTGAAACTAGAATCATCTGAAACCCAGAAACCACAGCAGGCAGGCATCTCCGTGGTCCTCTATTAAAGGGCCGCCAGAGGCCCTGGGTGCGTGCCACCCTCCCACCGGGGTCCTCCCATTAGCTGGGCCTCTTCCGTTCGCGTGCCCAGCTGCACCATGGGACACCTCGTCGCGTTAGATGCGCTATTATCGCCTGTTCCAACATCTGAGCTCACCTTACCACAGTTTCCCCAGGAAGAGCCGTCACGCGGAGTAGGAGACCTGGTGAGATCCCGGTGAGTTACAAATCCCCGCATTCACGCCACAGATTTACAGTAATGTGCATACAGGAGCACATGTGAACCGACACTTTCACTCATGCACTTAGCACACGCGAGCGATCTCACATTTAGACGTTGGCGCTTCTCTACACATACGCACGTCTGTTGCGGCGTGGACTGTAGCTAGACAAGTCAGAGGTCGGCGGTCTGTGAGAGACAATGGTGTCTTTGTGTGAAGGGTAGGTATCTACATCTACAGGACATTGTGCCTATTCATTCACATGGTCTCATGGCTTTCCCACCTGTCTGCCCGGCTTCTTTCGCTCATCAGAGTCGGATTTATTTCAGCGGTCATATAACTGTATAGCTTTTAGCTCAAGAGCTCTTTTTTAGTTGGAAAGCAATAATTCAGATGAAAAGGAGAAGCTAGTTCAATGTCTGGCTGTAAACATACTTGCCAACCCTCCCGATTTGACTCCCATTTTTCATTGCCCTCTCCTGGTTTCCTCACGGGATCACAATTCTCCCATATGTCTCCCGATTTATGACAAATTTTCACACTTTTTTTTGTAATCAAAGCCTGTTTCTGTCACTTTACAGCTACACCAAATGTTATTTCCTGGTGGAAGAGAGCTTTTCACGACAATGCGGTTTGAACTGTGCTCGCCACTGGGTTCAGCGCACAGTGCCTGAAGTTGGGCTATACTCGACGCAGCAAAAAAGTCGTTGTGGCGTGGCACAAGCCATTGGAAATAACAGGTATCAGACGGGTTTCAGAGCACAGTGCTGCCGTTGTCGCGTTGTGTCTGAAAGGGCCTTCAGTGAGTGAGAGATGGAGAGAGAAATGGAGAGTACTAAGAGAAAGAAATACTCAAGCAGGGACAAAAAAATGAATGAACGAAAAATGATGAGTATTAGTTCATACCAGAGATTCACGTAAGTTCACAAATTGTTCTGTATTCTTTCATGAGAATTAAAAGTAAAACAAAGTCTCTGAAACTCAAATTTTCAAAGGTTTCTAAATCCTCCCTATTTTTGAGCTCTCAAGGATGGCAAGTATGGCTGTGAAATATCCCATTTTCATCAGTATCTGTTTATCGAATCACGTATTGCTATCATATTTTTATCTTGCAGAGTGAATACTGGAGCTTCAAAGACTTTTCTTTCAGTCATACATTGTCAGTTGATCAGTTGAGGACCTCCCAACTTGCCGTAGTTTTGACAATAGAAATTACCACTTTCAACCCACAGGAATCACGTCTTTCTAGGCAAAACTTCTTAGACGCAAGAATGCACACATCTCATCTTAGCGCACAGGTGCAATAAAATGAATCCCCGCTGCAAGAGTAGCAATTTGGTGACAGGCTGTGGGTGGCGGGGAAGACGAATCGTGTCAATGGCGGCCATTAAAAAGGACCACACACTCTCCAGTCACTGGCGAGGCATGATGGATGATTATCTCAAGGTGTGACAGGTGCTGCGATGGTGGGGGAGCGTTCGCTATCCTTCCCTTTCTGTCCCCCCCCCCTCCCCTCTCTCTGCCTCTCTCAGCGTATCTTGGTCAATGCTTTAACACCCCACTAACATGACTCTATTGACACACTCCAGATAGCGTCTGGTGGCTAATGAGTATCTGAGTGCCTCTCTCTCTCTCTCTCTCTCTTTCTCTCTCTCTCTCTCTTTCTCTCTCCCTCTCTCTTTCTTTCTCTCTCTGCTCCTCATCTCCCTGTTATCCTCTTTTCACTGTCAGAGCAGTACAGTCTGGCCTATCTCACACACAAAGCCATTAGAGCTCGGCTGCTCACACACACATACACATACACTTCATAGAAAAACACACAGATGTTCACATATACCAAAAATCTATTTGCATTGAAATAAAAAATTATTTATACATCGATATCGAGTATCGATGTACCTTATATTCTGTAATAGTATAACTAATTAACTTCTTGCTCCTCAGGAGTGTCTTTTGTTTGAGGAAACAAGTTTGTGAGAGCTGTTTTTTTCTGGTTCACTCACAAACCAGGAAGTTTGTGCCGTCTTTAACATCTGACCCCGGACAAGAATAAATCACTATGTACTATATCTTCCCCAGTGACGGGTAGTCAGGGGAGTTTCCCAAACGGAAAATTAAAATATTTAGGAAGCACAAGGATAACAACTCCCAGTTTCAGACAAATACGACATGGGTCGTCATTGTTTGTTTGCCATTCCCGATTGCACTGTGATATCTTAGCAATGGTAACTCCATTGAGAAACTGAATCATTTTAATAGACAGCTGCGGTTAATCTCGCAGTGGTGGTTCTGGCAAAGCAGAGGGAAGGGCATTTGCTTGGATTAGAGGCGTTGTCAGAGGGCATAAAACAATTGGCATCCAATTGTGTTGGCCTTTGACTTGTCAGAGGCAAATTCTCAATACTGATGCTCATTGATGCCATTAAATTCATTACTTATATCTTTATTTATTTATTTTCCTATGCTTTCCCTTAGTTTGCCACCTTTTTTAAATTTTCTTTTATTATTTTTTTCTCTCTTCTTGTTGTCTTCTTGTTGTTCTGTTAGTATATTGTCTTTTGTCTTGCAATAAAATAATAAATAAAAATGTCATTATGTTTGGTTATTGGTTCAGCCTCAACAGTGGAGGTTTCAATGACTAATATCAAATAGCAAAAAACGAGCTTGCAATATTTCAGTTGGCTTCTATGTAGCTAGATTAGTGCCGGCAGAAATTGCATTTGAATTGTGTAAATTAAAACTTGCAACGCACCGCTGAACCACTGAAACCGTGCAGGACCATTAAACAAATGATTTGTTGAATTGTTTCAGACACTGAATTTTTATGGCACTACATAAAATTAAATGCCGTGCCTCGAAATTTACTGTTATTATTTTTTTTTAATTTTAACTCTGAAGTGCAATTTCAAGATCAGTTTTTTCCAAATTCACATTTCTTAATTCGTATTGCAGTAGGCTTGTCTGAGCCACTCAGCCCTGAGTGTCGACTGGAAGGTAGCCATCTCCTCCCGGGCTGCCAACAGTGGGCTCACAGTCTTTGGCCATGTGGCGCCGAGCCTTGCTCGTTCTCCCTGCCAACGATCGCGACACATTCTCCTCACTTGGTGAAAGAGTTGCAAATCTTGTCATTTGTGTTGGACTCCCGGACGTCTAATCTCACACCTTCAGCTTGAACAGCAGAGGTCTGGAGAAATTTAAACTGGTCAGATTTTGCCAGGCCAGTGTTAGCATCTTGACGGAACTTCCTGTTTCTGTAGTTTGAGGCAAACAAGGCAAAATAACTTTGAGCTATTTTAGCTACAAAGTTGCAACTTTTGTGTTGATTAATCCCTTGTGTGGACAGTCACAGTGTCTTTCCTCTGCCAAGATCTTCTTTCTATATCAGGACACCTTGACGTGCATTGTCGTGCTTATATCTCTTTCCAGATTTACTGTAACTCATGGTTAGGTTCGTTTCACCAGATACTGTACAACTATAACATGTGTAATGGTTTAGAGCTGTGGTTAAACTGTTTTTTAATTAATTGAATTAATGCCAGCCTATACATGAACAGGAGGGTAACTATATGCCTTTCACCCTTTGTTTACAATTGTAAAGACATTTTGTATTCATTTCATAGTGAAATTAATCACCTGATTTGACTTAAATGATTTGCATTTTCATACATAGCATTTATATTTCAATTGTTTGTGTGTTGCGTTTGTCTGATAAGCAACCTGATATGTTGACTGTAAATGTTTTTCATTTTTCCATTTAACAAGGGTCTGAAAATGTCATATCAATAGCAACGCCTCCCATATAATTTCTCAGTTGTTGTCAATCTCAAGTTTAAAGTTGCACTGAAATAAACAAATAAATCTAACCTCTAATTATACGGCAAAAAAAAAAAAATGAAGTAATTGCAATGCCCTATTTTGAAAAAAAAAAACAAAAAAACAAAAAGAAGAAATATGAAAACAGCCAATTAACATGAAGAAAAGACCAAAAATAACACAAATAAATACAATACGTTCATTAGTCAATGTTGAATAATGGCTTTTAAGAAAAAGAAAGTGTTAATCCCCAGACAATAAGATCCTTCTGATACCTTCATTAAAGACTTCTTCCCTGCACTGTATGCTAATGAGATGTCTTAGTCATATTATTATTTGGAAAGAGAAGATTTTAATTTACATCTCCTGAATCTCACGAAGAGGAACAAGAGGTATTTTGGATTACGGCCTGTCAACCACAGAGCTGTCTTTAAGGTCAAGCGCGGGTTGCTTTTATAGCTCTGTTTTGGTTGTAGTACACGTGACAGACCTTTTAGTTAGGTAACTCCGGCTTATGTATGTGTTCTAAATGGCCATGTTAATTAATAGTTTACATGCAAAGATTCGTGGCAGACAGTGGCTCAGATAAAGTAGTGCTATGATGTTGGATGTTACAGGGAGGGACTGTAATAAATGCAAATGCAAATCCCACTGTTCTGATTGCATTAAAAAGTAAAAAGAAAAAACTTTTACTCAGATTTTATGTATATGGTGATGTGTTTTTTTATACTATGATAGTTTTCCTAAAATTAGATTTTTTTTAAAAATCACAATATATCGCCTTGCTTACAGTATCGCAATTAATCAAAATATATTGAATCGTAACCCCTGTATCGGGATCGTATTGCCAGATTCTTGACAATACACAGCCCTAATGTGAAATGCAACACTCAGTTAGTCAATAAGTGTGCTAGATAGACAGATAGATACACAGCATAGATGGACAGATGTACAGATAAATAGATGTGCTTTAATTTACAAGCAAAAATGATGTGGTACTGTACAATAGATAATCCTCCGTGGCTACTGGCTGGCTGGATTTAAGCCATAAGGACAGACTGTGAAATAAGCAGGGCCCCCCACCCCCCACCCGACCCTTCCCTCTGGGCTGATGGTATCTCCCTCACTATATCAATTTCACTGTTACTGCCCAAATTTCCAGGCTCTGTGAAATGGTCCAAATAGCGTTACAAATGGTGAGAGATAAAAGGGTTAAACTAATTGCAGTTAGATAGTAATAAAAGTGATTCTTTTTTATTCTATGTCTACTATGCAAGACCGTCTGCACTATATCCTCAATAATACCCCGGCTGATTAAACTTTTTCCCTCGTCTATTTCATTATTAAATGAAACATAGCCCTATAAGACACACTGCTATTGCCTATCTCGGAAGAGAGAGCATTCGACATGCTAATTTTGAATTATCACACTTACAGTAGCGCCTTATACTCAAAAGATACATGCCCACAACTATCTCTCTTATTCCCTAGTTAACAAATCCTATTGTGTTCTTGGGTTTTTAAATCAATTCCACTGACAAGACGTGACCAATCTGGAGCCACATACGTATATATTTCCATTCACAATATGCTGACATGGCTTTGATTTTCGTGGATTCAGACGTTTTTAACGCGTTTTAATCCCAGGTCTTTGTTTAAAGTAGTCCGTCAAATGTCAAAGGCAACATTGGAAATGATAGCTGTCATCAAACTCTGCTCATCAATGATTCAGATTCAAAACTACAAAGAAAAGGGAACAGAACAACAAGCTGTGCGGCTCATGATTTACTTTTCTGTTTGTATGTTTTTAATACACACTGTAGCAACAAATGGCGATGGATGGAATTTACAGTGCTGCTCATTTGTAATTGCCAAAAAGTTGTCTAGCTCCCTGACAGGCAAATATTGGGTTTGTAATAAATGTTTTAAAAAACTTTAATGAATCTATATTATTTACAACCAGATGTGAGTGACAGGAGGGCCAGTAGGTCTTTGGGCAAACAAAAGCCTTCGCAACCTGGGCCCGCACACTGTGCCAGTGCTGTCAGTGTTTATGTAATGCTGGGCAAAAATCCATTATGTCAAAACTCATTTCCTGTACAAGAAAACTAAACAGGACCTGTCTAAAGAGGGAAGAGAAAATGGTGAATATTGCACTTTGAAAAATTGATTCAGCTTTCCAGACCTCCACTGAGTAATGAGCTCGCGAGAGAGACGTGGCTGGGTGCTGTTTAGATAACATACAGGTAGTACACCGTGTCTGTACAGCACTCATTAGTGTTGGTGAGAACAAAATATTACACGACTGCAGAGTTACCTATGGACAGTGTTGCAAAAACAGTTTTTTTTTTCATTTTATTGGGTGACTATATTTACATTTTGATGCATTGTAATATTAGTTTCAATATTTGATTTTTATTTACAGTATTTTAGCAGAGCCTCGCGTTATTCTGATACCTGATGATGTTGAAGTTTGCTTCTAATCTTCAGTCCCACAACAAAGGAGCTGTCACATTGCAAACATTTCAGGAACTTACCCACCTCAAATAAACTTTTTCGATAGTTCCCCAAACAGAACTAATGACCTTGAAAGGAGAGCAAATTAGCAAACATACAGAGCCATCTGTGTGCCCCGCAGGCAGGCGAATTATTCCGTCTTTGCCAAGGTAGTGTAATGAAGCTCGTACATTTTACATGCAAATCTCTGCCTAATCTTACTCCTCTCCCTGCCAATGTCTCCGCCAAATAAATATATAAAACCCAATTATGATTTAATTAATAGAAATCTACCGTTCCGTGGAATTGCTACTTTGGCTGGGTCGACTCCGGGACTTGGGCGTATTAGTTGCACCGTTAAACCACTATGCGGCTTCGTAGTGAAGCCTCATCAGCTCTTTGCTCTTCAAACAGGCCCCCCGGGCGGTACAGGAGGCATCCTGAGGTCTAAGCACCACAAACCCACCGACCCTTACAGTCGAAGCAAGACAAACCGCTGGGATACTGTCATTCCTGCGTGATTCCCCCTCTCGCTCTTTCTTTCTACTGCAGATGCACAAAAGATATTTGAAGTCACATTCGCTATAGTGACCTCCAGAGAGCTCTTGTTCTGCATCGCCCTGTGTGTGTGCGTGCGTGTATGTGTGTGTGTGTCTGTGTGTGTGTGTGTGTGTGTGTGTCTGTCCTCTCATTCTCTGTCAGGATGAAGAGAGCGGACATGCTTCATTAGCCTCTCAATGGCAAGGTGTTATTAGAGCAGCCAAAATCCCAGAGACACTGTTTTTTTGCCTCTTCCCCTAGCAGACAGAGGACAGCACATTCATTCACACACACACACACACACACTCACTCTTATACAGTATGCGCATGCAGCGATTTTTAAACTTTGCTTTTACATCCAGAGTCACTCACTTCAAGTGAAGCTCCGACTTCCTATTTCAATCTGCATGACTCATTCACTCAATCAGAAGCTGCAGGCAGCTCCTCCAGACAACTGTGGTTTTCCACCTTAAATGAGTCAATTTTCTTGACGACAGAAATGTGACTCAGATGAACCCCGGCACCCCTTTTTTCCAACTTACACATACATTATACGCACAGTTTCGACGCTCGCACATGAATGTACCTACATGACAGTTTTTACACACCATCACACACACACACACACAAAGTTTATCCCGGTGTGTTCTCTGGAAGTCATCCACTAAGTGCCCTGGATCTGGCTGCTCCTGTGTCCCCACTGATAGGAGGCCACACAGCTTAGCACCGCTGAGCTGGCCTCTGCCACGCCAGTCAAGTGTCTTGCCCGTACAAGGACATGCCTTTGTACCCCCTGCTCAACCGTCCCGTCCCGTCCTCCACCCTGCTCCGACCTGACCTGCACACCCTTTGCCCTCGCAGCCTAAATGACTGGGTTTCCCTGTAGGCATGGCGAGGAGGAGACGATGGCCGCCGTACAAAGCAGAAGGATAACTGCGCTATACAGGAAAGCACACTGTCGCCTACATCTGAAATCTTTACTTTGTGTCACTGCGAGACGCATAAAAATCCTGACACTTTGTGTTGGAGGATGGGATTCTTATTCTGTCAAACGGTATAAGCTTTGACTTCAGAAAGGCTCTTCCTGATATCTGCTGCTGTCTCCTCTGGTAAACAGCATGTAGGCAGTAAGACAAAGACTCGCACACTTCTTCTTCCTTTTGTCTCTCTCTGAATTTTCCCCCCCTCTTTGACAGTCTCTGTCATTCCCTCTCAGCTTTCTCTTCGTCGTGTTTTCCCCTCTTTAACTCTCACTAGGTGTCTAACCTGCCTTTCATTCTCCCTTTCTGTCTGCTCCTTCCCTCTCTGTCTCAAGCAAAGGGATCCAATGACTGATACGGAGTGATTTTCCCGGGACTGTGGGGATCGCGGAGCAGCTATCAGGGCCTTTCAATCTCCACGCTGTGGAGGGCGATAGCAGGATCCTAATGGGCCTGTTCTATCAGCGAACGGCTGGTCCCTGCTCTGGAAGGAGACAAGAGAAAGAGAGAAAGAGAGAGAGAAGAGCCTGTGTGTGTGTGTGTGTGTGTGTGTGTGTGAGAGAGACTGATCATTCTGACGCCTCCATCTGATAGCACTGGAGAGGTCCCCTGTCAAATGATACAGCGCAGGCTCCCGTCTTTCTCTCTCTGTTTCTCTTTCTATTCAGCTCTTCTTTTCTCTTTTTCCGGCTCATGTATTTGCCATCCTCAAACGCGCATTCTCCTGCGCTCACTGATGTCCTTCTGAATATGAACACACAATACCGACAACAAAAAAACTTAAATTGGTACCCATCTTACCACCTACTTCACCTTTTCTCATTTTAAGTGTAATGCTGTAAATTCAAAATTTGACAAATATGCTATTTGTATCCCCTCTACAGCACAGAGACAGCCACTTATCCCCCCATAAACACCTTCCACCCACTCTCTCTGTTCTCACTTTGCAGCAATTATTAGGAGCTAATAGATTTGCAGTGTTGCCATTCGGTGATCCAATTACTAGGATCTCCATTAGCAATTAACTTCTAGCTAAAAATAACAATAATGCCAATTACATGCACACTTAATCACATAATCAGCATATTCTGTCACTACACAGTTATTGTGATTACCTCTATGTTTCATGAATTGCCTTGCCAGAGGGACGAGAGCACACATCAATGACAATTTTGATTACATGAGAATTACAAATGCAACATCGTGTGCGAGGATAATGAGTGGGCCAGAGAGGCCATTCTCTGGTTCCTAAATTGATTTCTGGGGATGACAAAAGAGGACGGGGTTTGGTTTTTGTAAGTGGATGGACTGTAAATTAATTGTGAGCACTAAGCTGACAAATGTTCATAGACAATCAAGCAATATTTTCATATTTTCTCTGATTTGGGTTAGCTGCTCACATTCCCAGTCTGTTCATAAAATGTGCCTTTATTCTTGCCAGAATTTGGGATACAAGATGGTCGGAAGAATAGCGTCCAAAATATACAAGGAAAGTTAAAAGCTCCAGTTGTCGAGGCAGGCAGCTATTATCTTACTGTTTATAACATAAAAAGCTTGTATTTAGTTTAAAGTGCACAGAAGCCAACATACAGCAGTTAACAAATAGACTCAATATTTCATTTTTGGCTAAACACCGATAAAACTGAATGTCTACAACATACAGGCTTAGCACACTGCAGTATTTTCACTGTAAACACAACCGCTGAAGTAGATGTGATTCTTGTGAGTTCCAAAATTTGCAAATATCCAAAAGTTACTTCATTGCTGTGTACCCAAACTTTGCACTGTCAATCAACAAATGTTATATTCTAAGGTTCTATTAGCTTCTACAGTAGATGTAGTCTGTATTTCTCATCTGAAATTGTCGCTCGTTTAAAAATAAATATGACCTCACGTTGTGTCAGTCATGTTTTCATACCGAAACTTTCGTCTGTCATTAAAGTTTTGGGAACAGGACCGATTTTCTGCGGTTTTTTTTGACCAATCAGAGCCACCGTCCGTGCAAACGTCATCAGCCAAAATGGCATCTGACAAACATTCACTTCATCTCAAAAGCACAAAGCACTTTACGATAATGAAATAAAAGAATACAGAGCTGCGTAATGTAGGTGATTGCAGAACAGCTTGGAATCGTGGATGATAGCGAAACAAAGGATGTAGGAAAGATTAAACGGTAGTGATTGTGCTCTAGGCAGCTAAACGATAGCTTCTTACTAATGTCATTCATTCATTAGCCCTGTTCGGGACCAGCGCTATCTATTGTACCCACGGAATTAAAACAGTTTTGTCTTGTATTGCGAATTTCGGCAACGAATAGAATAATAAAAAGCATCGGACTCAGTGTGCAAGATTTCTGCGAGTAAGTTTTTATCAGATGTATACGAAAAATACAAACATGGTGTAAAGGTCTTGAGTGTTCTTAATAAATCCCTCATATTACTTACATGAATGATGACAAATCTTGAATTCTTTGGTGAACTGTTGCTTTTAAAATGATGATACTGTTGGCATCACACTACTCACTACTACTACAAAACTTTGAGATATTCAAGTTCTGCTTGTTGTTTTAACTGGATATACCCCAGAGACGGGTTTGATATTTCTAATCTGGTCCATATGGGAATTCCCCCTGTCCACTTCCCAACAGTTTGCATTCTGACCATGGGTGGCACTAGCAGGGGACTTGGTATGGGAGCAGAAGTGAGACATGAGCAAAAGGGGGGATGTTGGTGGCCTTTCCAAAGTCTTACCAGCCCTTGTGGAGGTCTTATACTGTACAGAGAGGTTGCTACAAGACAGACTTTGATGTGTGCCCAGTTTCTATTTGTCCTGAACCCCTTCTGTTGCCCTTGTGACCCTTTGTTTGTGTCATTTAGCTAACTGCATGCATTGCAAGTGTCTCCACCCTATCAGTCTCTAGCACCGCCTGTGTGGGCCTTTACTGACTCCCACAATCACACACATACACAGGGGACATGGAGTTATGATGCCTTTTATGGGATTGGAGGGATGTGCGGATGGACGGACAGACGACAGACTAAATACCTCGATGATTCTCAAACACAAAGTAGCCTGTAGGTCACTGTATGTCTGTGTTTTCTGTTGTTGTGTGAAGCTGAGTGTGAATATATGTGCTTCTAGATGTGTGTGCATCTGTCCGGAAAGTGTCTCTCTCCACGAGCTACTGTGTGTCAGCAGCAGCCATGCAGGCCCCCCTGTGGGGATTCTGGGAGTGAGCCTGGTGCGTCTGCATGGTGTCTGGTGTCTCTGCAGTAATGACCAACAGGTGTGTTCTATTGTTAGCGCCTGCAGTGTGCTGTGTTGACGGGAGAGGAGGGCACAACCATACACGGCTACAAGCAAGTGTGTGACTGCATGTTCGCCAAAATCACATCCGCCACCGCTTTTTCTCCCCTTCTTCTTCTTCTTCTTCTCGTCTCATCAAAGGCGTGTGATCACCGCACCCAAAGCAGACGCCGTGTCTGTCGCTGTTTTGGCCTCTTACTCATCCCATGCTCCGGGATCAAAAGATACTTAACCAGTACCAAATACTTTTCCCTGCCAAAGTGTGGCCTTTGATTAAGGTTTTAAGCTTTGGACACCGTGTGAGGGGCGGTCATGACGGATACACGCTTTCAAGAAGCCGCCGGGGTGAAACGTTTGGGAATGTGTGTCATCTGCTTTCGGAATGTGGAGATACGGGGGAAAAGCATTCCTGGTGGCAGGGTTTAAATTCCTCCACCCAGACTTGCGTACAACCAGACCAGCCCGATGGTTGCATCTGTCCTAGAGGTCAAACTGTTTGTAGGGCTTGCTGGAATGTGAGCTTGTGCACAGATCTACTGTAAACACGGCAGGAGAATCTATTCTTACTCTGTGATTTAATGTAAAATAATGTACCCTTTCCCTTGTTTGTGTAAAGAATTTGTCAGATGGACAGATTCTTTAAAGCAATACTTATATGTTCCATGTCACTGCATATACCAACATTCAAATTACGTTGCCCTTTCTTCAGTGTAATTACCCTGCTATTACGCAAATACACTGGTTTGCATTTAAATGAGCGTTTCCTTCTTTTTTTTTTTTTATAATGTGAAAAGTATGCTTTGTTCGTAAGCCATTTGAGCCAGTGGGTGTACTGTGGTAAAGACCAGTGAACCGGGACTGGGAAGTGGGTTGTGAGACAAACGAGGAAGCCAACACTGTTGGAGTAGATGAAGTGGCAACGGGCTGGAAGCTGGTGTGAGAGGAAAGAGCAGAGGTGGAGGCTGCAGCGGGGCCACTGTAATGGAGGATATAGGATGGCGTGGTGTGGTGTGGTGGCACCATCCAGCCACAAAGAGAGAGAAAGAGTCTGTCTGAACAAGCGGACTGGGTATACTTCTTCTGTAAATAGTAATAGAGCTGTGGTAGCCTGCCTCTCTGGTCCAGTCAACTTTCCTTCTCTCTCTCTCTCTCTCTCTCTCTCATCACCAACATGTGCTGTCTGGTCGGGACACACTCCATCATTCAAAGGCGAGTTTAATAATAGGCCCTGAGCAAACACAGTCAAGTCTAAAAGTTTCCTAAGGGCTGTGCCACAGGCTAGAATTTCATAATGGGATAATAACATGTATGGATTATTACACATCCTCTTTATTTATCTGTAATAATATTAGCCCCAGCTAAGACATGTCACTCATTATGAGTGGCAGCTCGCAACATTGTATGGTTTGTCAGTGTGGAAATGATTTGTGTCAATATGAGAAGCAAGAGGACTGAACACTGAGGTTGTGTGTGTGTGACAACCCTGCCAAACGGAGAAGAATGGGAGTATTTAGTAATGGTTCTAATGTGGAACGGGCATTTGTTGTGGTTATTAGATCTCAATCACCTTATCCATCTACTCTGAAATCAGCACTTGCACTAAGCTGACACAGTTTAAAAAAAGGGGAAGGGGGAAACCTTCAAAAGCATCCACAAGAATCAGAAGAATTTCCCATTTTGCAAGAAAGCAGCAGGTTTGCTTCACCTCATATAATTTTGGGTTTCGGCCTGTAAATGATTTGAATGCCCCTATTTCAAAGAGAAGCCTTGCCGTGCACACACGTCATGCTGTGTGCACGGTTGCATGAAATAATAGCAGTTATTTGGTCTGCATCATTTAAAAGCCAAGCCAGTCAACGTGTAATGTATTATTATAAGATATGAACAAAAAGCAACTTCTGTGTCTGCTGCTAAAATGTCTGCAGCACCTGTGACAAATTTAGAGCTGCAGTGGGTAGAATTGGAGGAAATATGATTTATAAAAATAACTTTTTTTAAAACGGTCAACTATATACTGACAGTGGTACATGAGACTGGTAATCTGATGGCGCTCCTAATGGCATCTGCAAGATCATTTCACAGACCGGAGGATAACAACCAATCAGAGCCAAGTTGCCATCTCTGAGCAGCTGTCAATCACTCCGATCAAACGGTCAAACTAAGCACCGCTGATCAAATATGAATCAATATGCTGTTACTATAATGCCTATTTCTCCTTTTTGCAATCATGCAAAAACACTAGACTACACAAAACACTATTTTATATTATACACTATTATAGATTTTTTACATCCTGAAAACAGAGACATGAGGAGGCACAGAAGTCTAGTTTTCTCTCAGATGATTTCAATCACAATATGCTAAAAGGTTATTATGATTTTTTTGCCCAATGATGCCAAAAATGTTCTGCCTACTGCAGGTTTGAAGTTGAAGTATTTTCCCTAGGACAGCTGATTTTTATTGAACTCCACTGTCTTAAATTAAGTCACGTGGTGTGATGACTGAGGATTAGAGAAGGACGTGGAAAAGGAAAGATAAAGGAAGGTAAGACACAGTAGTTCCCACACGTTCCAGACAAGAAGGCGCTCCTCCATCATGTCAAACCCACATTCAAAAACACGCCAAACATCAAAGGCTCTGTGTTTACATCAGAGGAAAGGCAACCTTATTGTTACGTCTCTTCCTTTGACCCTGATCACGATCTCTGCCACAGAATGAAGGCGGCAGACCGCTGTGTTCCCCAGCCGCCACAGGACTGGCCGCTGCCCCCACCCAGGCAAACTAGACAATCCCATAAGAGCTGGCTGGATGACTGAGCCAAAGAATGAAGCACGCTAGTCCCAGGGGAAGCCAACCATCCCTGGGTGAAAATCTTGGACTGTGACCTCCCCTGGGGTTGAGATGATCCAGTCTAGACTGGAACTGCTCTCTGTGAAATCCAGGATCCAAAAGACTCCGATACACAACGTTCCCATTGCGACCGCTACATTAACACTGACCACTATGACTGTTGCCTCCCAGCTGGATTACATTTCAGCACACATGGAGAGTGATTCTGCAATATTCTCTCAGTTTCATTACATTGAAATCTTTACACTCCAGTTTCAATGTAAAAGCCACAAACGTAGAAACACACAGGCCACATTGTCCACTTGCCTTTAGGTTTTCCTGAAGACACGCACACGATAACCTGCAATTACTGCCGTCTCATGATCTTGAAAGGGATTGGGTACAATGATACAATCCCAACAACCTTAAAAGGTTAGTTTTGGCATGGTTGTGTTGTAGTTTGTGGTTCACAGTCAGGTTGTAGACATAGTGGGTTATTAATCTAAATATACACATGATCCGAACCATACTGATGTTCACTCAGAGAGAAGAAAATGTCCTTATTCTTTCTTATTAACACGTGTCCACGTCAAAATCCTGTCTTTTATGGAAGACTTTCCGTTGGAAGAACATAATGAGACCCAGGCTTGCTATACTGGAACATATATACCTCTATGTTAAAATAGTCGGGCAATTTGAAGGCTTGCTAAAGTGTTCTTTGAGTTGAGAGTTTATTGTCGACAGCAGGCCAGCAAACACGAGTGAGGTTTTGCTTCTTTTTTTTTTTTTTTTTTGAAACGGGGGCAAGAAGCTCTGTCGTTGTCTGACCACAGGAATCTGGCCATCCAGGCCGGCCCCTCTAATGTGGCCCGCCACCACAACCTCATGCATTCCAGAGCGCACAAACATGTTGACCAAACGGGACTCATCAATCCAGATTGCTCCAGCACCCAGCTCTTAAACATCCACGCTGTTTTTCACTTGTTCCCTTTCACCAAAACCACCTGCCCATCGGGCCAATATGGTTCTCATTAAGCTGACATCATTCTCAGCACACCATTTCCTCGAGCAATGCTTCATTATTTCCCGGTAAACGTTCGGAGCGATAGGCCTATAATTTGGGGCCTAAACAAAAACACAAACTCCAAATTAAAAAGAGAAGAGAATAATTTGTTTTTGACTTAATTATGTCAAATTTTATTAACACTGTTGTGTGAATCAACTTGATCTTGTCATTTCTTGACTGTGCACAGATTTATTCCAAACAATGTGGTGAAACGCTCGGCACTGACACACCAGCCGTCTCAGGCATTGTCAGAACAATTATATTCCGAGTGCAGATGATAGTTTGCACTACAACTAACAGAAATGTGTCAGCAATGACGGTGATTAAGGTTGCTGGATAGGGTCAGCCTTCTTCTATCAGTGAGCGTCAAGCTCCTGTGATGACTCTCACATCAGGGCGTCTGAGCTCCAGCATTCCCATTCTTCTTTCAATTTGATAGCTAATCAATGAGGGGCCCGGAGGAGGACCAGCTGAGTTCAGACGGAAGGATCCTAATTGAATCTGACAATAATTTTCACATATTTCTCTTGCTCTGTCTTAGATGCCATTAGCGACATCACTGTGATAATAGTTGCCATGACAGCATGAGCAATGCTCATTAATGACCTGGCTGGTGGTAATGTACTGGGCCATATTTCCCTTTCCTCCTTCTCTTTTTGCTTTCTTTATCTTTTAACCTTCTCTCCTTTTAAGATTATACAAAGACTTTTCATCACAGAAACGCCCAATCAGGAATACATATTGACTGAATATTATTTTCCTTATCTATTCCCATGTTTGGCTATTTTCTGGAGTGGACATAAGAGTGTCTTAAGTGTGAAATCTTTATGTTCAATAAAATGACTTAAACAAGGGGTCTGGGGATCATTTTCGATGTTGATACAATCCACCAACCACAGTCTCCACAGCAAAGTGGCTCATGTGGACAACAGCCTCCATAAGGATTCTATTCTTATGCTCCGAGCGCAACAGAGCAAAGTCGACGCAAAACAAACATCTGTTGTGGACAGGGCTGTGTTTTCAGTGTGGTCTGGAGCCGCTTAACGAGAGCCGTGGACAATTTCCCAAGAGGCTCGGGAGGACAAACACCTCCTCTTTTACTGAGGACAAACGTTTCTGGAGGGGACCGCGTCCGTCTGCGCTCACTGTAAACACGAGGGTGTCAGGAACCAATGTCACATGCGACTGGTGGGGGACTTCCGGCATCGAGGGCCAAGGAGGCAACCACAGAGGCACTCTGTGGAAAGAAGCAAACAGCTGTACGCAGACACACAAACACGCACGCTTGCACGTACAGTACATGCACGCACAACGCTCATGCACGCACACATTTGGACGCGCATGCAAGCTGTCACGGTGCAAGGCAAATAATAAAAACTGTACTAAGAAATTAAACTATTGTATGGATAGGATATGGATATGGATTTAAAGTCATCTTTCACTGAGAGGTTACATTATCAGTGTGACTAACAGTGTGCTGCCAGTAAAAAACAATTACATGTGCTGCTGAATTGGGGAACTGAGAATGTCGGTCTCCGTAGTTCATGACATGCCAGCATTAGAAGAGCAAAACTTTTCAACTGAGATCAGCACCCTGGAAACAGCAAATGCAGAGAATAATATCAAATGTGTTTTAATAAAGTGCATTTTACAGAATGCCATATATGCCACACTAAGATGGATGGCGAGTTGACATGAACACCAGCATGCTGGTCACATCAGTGCAGGTTAAAGATTATTGTAATACTGTATGTAGAAAGTAAAGTAATCATAATTATCTAGTTTATGAAGTTTGAATCTTTAGATTTTTTTGTGCCAATGACCAACAGGTTTGTACTTTAAAAAAACATTTAAAAAGAAAAGACCTTGAACCATTTTCAGTGTCAACATCGGCTTCCTCGGAGCAAAACACCCCAGCGCTCTTAACGGAACGCCTCATGAAGGAGACATGCAAACGAGAGAGGATATAAGAGATCTCTTGCTGCTTGAGTGGATGCACGTTTGAACCCCTTTGTTACGGCAGAGGAAGAAATGAAAAACATTTTTGAAGTTGGCTGACAGATTCCATTGGTCCTGAGGCTGTTTGACGTGCTGCATCCTGGCAAATTAAGGTTAAGGCAAGGTAGATGGAATCTATCAGAGCTTGACTCTCTGCCTCATCAGATGGAACAAGCAGCTGCAGGGCATCCCTTGTCTCGGGTCTTGTCATTACACACGTGCGTTCATGTACGTGCGCAGGCACACGGCACAGTCATCCGCATATGCTCACACACACAAACAGACACACACACACACACACACACACACACACACACACTGTGTACTCAGATTTTGTATGCATTTGCTTTTATTGTCACTACGCAGATAACACAATGCACATTAGTCATGCTATTTCCCACATACAGGACATACAGCAAGATAATGATTGAAAACAAAGGAAATTCTAAGCGTCAAATATGCTAAAGATACAATGTCCATTAAGCACCGATGCACACTACAGCGCAAATTCACTAAAAATTAGGGATGTCAAAGTTAATGCGATAATAACGTGTTAACGCATATTCGTTTTAATGCCACTAATTTCTTTAACACATTAACGCAACTTGCGGTTTTTAGGTTGTAACGGGCTCAGTTTTAGCTAGAGTGAAGATACTGGTATCATATGAAACTAGAAAACACAAGGACTCTGGTACCAATCATGTCATATTAACTTGTCGCAAAGGAGGCTAAATAATGCTCCAAACTTATACTAAATTTTGGCGAGGAAAAACTGGCATGGCCATTTTCAAAGGGGACCTTTGACCTATGACCTCAAGATATGTGAATGAAAATGGGTTCTATGGGTACCCACAAGTCTCCCCTTTACAGACATGCCTACTTTATGATAATCACATTGCACACTAACAGCGGTTGTTGCCTGTTGGGCTTGAGTTTTCCATGTTATGATTTGAGCATGTTTTTTATATATATTTTTTATGCTAAATGCAGTACCAGTGTGAGGGTTTCTGGACAATATTTGTAATTGTTTTGTGTCATTAATTGATTTTCAATAACAAATATATACATGCATTTGCATAAAGCAAGCATATTTGCCCACTCCCACGTTGATAAGAGTATTAAATACTTGACAAATCTCTCTTTAAGGTACATTTTGAACAGATTAAAATGTGTGATTAATCGCGATTAACTATGGACAATCATGTGATTAATCACAATTACATATTTTTATCAATCGACAGCCCTACTAAAAATATAGCAAACCACATACTAATTTGTAAAAATAATTTCAGATCCCTATTCCATAGCAAGTTTAAGTTTAGAGAAGTGCTTTGTCACTGAGGTTTACCATGTCCTAATGTGCCACCGCCACATACGTACATGGTAGTAGTACAGACAATGACAATATAGTGATAAAAGACTGAAAGACCCTGTCTCCGTTTAAGAGGAAGCGAGACAGGAAGTGCACATGTAAGGGAAGCTGCTGCAGACGACGTGTCCTTTACGCTCGCCTTTCCTGTATAGTAACTATGCGTCATTAAATACTGTATGACTGACAGAAAAACAAGTAAAAGCATAATATCATGAACACGTAAAATATAGAAAGACTTGTCATATCCCCCCAAATTCATACTTGAACACGAAGAAACACACACTGACCACACATAAGAAGCAGGCAGGCCGACCCTGATGTCTGCTGCATCTCAGGAAGTGAAGTGTTTCAACACTTCTGTCTTCTTGCAGAGCAGCTGGACAGACAGTCAGGACTGAGAGGGGGTTTTCCAACACACTCAAACCCTCCGAACACTTGTAGATTCAGATTGAAACCCAGACAGACAGAGAAACAAACAGACGCGCACACATTCCCCCGCCCAACCCACCACAACCTCCAGCGTTACGAAGAACACACTTCCCCTTTCTGTGCAGGCTCTGGTACCACTAATGCCCAATATGCCACCGCCAACCCTCACTGATAAGCCACCAATACCACCCACAGAATATAATGAATTACTGTTACTTAATGTGATTATGATGATAGATTCTAACACAAATTAACCAGTTTACTAAAAATGTTTTTTTTTTGCTTGTGCACCAGTGACCTGCATGTTAGGCTGATGTTTAAGATTATCTGAGGGGCCTTTTGTTTCGACTGGTTACAGTACACAGAACGCTTCTTCTCCTTCGCTACAAACTGTGCAAGATGACAGAATGAGGACGAGAGTGGAAGAAAGGTTTACTCTGCTGCAATTACATAATTTGGTGTTTGTGAATGGAGATTTACGCATTGTGAGTGTAGCTTGGCAGAAGCCAAAATTCGACGATGTTAGTGTAAACAGACATTTGTAGGTTTAACAGTGTTGCTCAAAGAGAAACTGCAGAAATGTTGTTATATATAGATTGCATTACTTGTATTGACAATCAATGGAGGATTTGTAGAGGTATCAATAAATAGTAATACAGTCATTTTCTAAACTATTTGAAAAGTATTGGTTGTTATCTTGCTTGCACTGTGAGAATTTGCCCTGAAAACAAAAATAATACTTTTTTTTTGCCCATTTCAAGGACAAGGATTAAACTTAGTCGACGGATGTTTTTCTATGTATATCATCCTTGAACACATCCACATTATAATTACGCATAATTACGCATAACTCCATCAGAAAACCTCCTCTGGTGATCTATGAATGTTATAAGCGATGTATATGATAATATAATTGGGGTGGTGTGTACAGTTTATTTTGTTTGTATTGCATAAACTGCATCATAAACAATTGCTTGTTTTCACAGAGCAAATAATGAACTTGTCTAAACTAAAGTGGCATCATTATTATTATTATTATCTCTCAAACGACTGCGACAAAAGAAATTTCCTGTTTGCAATCTGACAAGAGCTATGATATTTCTATTGTGTTGACAACACAATCAATGTTCTCTGGTAGTTCAATGTCTCATCTTTGTATGCGTGGCCACATGCATTTCTATCATATTACTGTCGCAACTGGGTAAACTTCATTAAGTCTTACACAGTCGGGAAAGCGGAGCAGTTTACGAGTCTAACAAAAGGCATTCACAGAGAATGTACGCATCTCATTTGACTGTCTTTTGTTTAAGTGAGCAAATTAAATATTGGGGGCTAAGACAGGAGCAGCACAGTCAGTTAATTATGTCTAATAAATCTTGGTCCAAATTGCCCTCCAGGGGTGGAAACGGCTGCCGGGGAACGGAGGAACCGAAGTGGCACTTTGGTATTTGTTATTCTACCTTTAACAGATTACGCACGGCGACTTGTCATCCCTCATCCGGTCGGGCGAGTGAAGTGAAGGGAGAACGTCAACGCGCCGTCGGTCACTGCTTCTGTTTACCTCGCCGTAGCCTGGGGGGTAACAGGCACTAATCAGCATCCAGCAAAACGCTCTGTAATTGGCCGTGTTTACTCTGTTTTAGCATGATTGCATGCCTGATTGGATTGTCGTATCCCATTTGAGGAAAAAGGGTCTCCCTCTTATTGTGTACGAGTTTGTGTGTGCATGGGTTTGAGCGCGCGTGTGTGTGTGTTAGGAGGGGTGGGGGGTGCAATACAGGGTTTCAGGTGGTGAAAAAGTTTTGTTGTCGTATTTTACCAAGATGATTTTTTTTTTTTTCCATTAGTACATGAAAATAACTGATTTTAGATTTGGAGGCATTTCATTTCCTTTAACTCGACTTTGTAATATTTTTATACTGATGGTAAAAAAGTTCCTCTTTTCTCCTTCTCTATAACCACCACCTCAGTTCAACTCAAAATATGTCACGCTGACCGCAGAAATGCATCTGAAATATAAAGAAGAAGAAGAAATATCCCCTCATAAGTATGGTGAGGTTTACGGCACACATATGCAGATCATGCGGGCTCTGAGGTTTGTCCCCGACTGTAGGCTACCAGAACACTCAGCTCTTTGTGCAACAGTATGTAAAACGAAACTTGATAAATGTTCACCACATACAGTGGATCATTGGCGTGCAGGTTTGGGGTTAAAATTCTGTTGAGAGATAGGTATGTGCCGTATCCAACTATGTTTTTATTGAAGTAAAAAAAACAAGGCTGTGGATTATGTTCGGAATAAAAAATTCAAGAGTTCAGCGGACCCAGCAGTAAGTTGTCATCCTGACGGACGCCCCGCAGGACTACAATGAGAAATAGTGAATTTTTGTCACAGCCACTGGAGGGAAATGAGAAATCTCCTGCTGTGTTGTGTGCAAGTGAATATAAAGCACAAGAAAAACTTTCGTTTAGACCCACACAGCCTTTGTCTATGTGTAAAATCTGACCTTCACATACTGAACAGTTTTTGTTGACAGTAAACTTTCCTCTGGGATACAATTCAGGATAAGCTAATTGCTGATCTCAACAAAAAAAATACAGAAAGCAGTAGCACCACATCTCCGGAGAGTTCCAAACCTATTGGTTCACAAGGGGCTCTGAATGTTTTCCTCCCAACACCCCGTTTTTAGCCAAACTCATATGTGTCTTCGGGGTATTTTTTCATGCCGTCTGTTAACGCTGCATTCGAGAGACGTCTGAGTGAAAACAACTTGAACTGCACCTTTCCAGAGGCTGTCAAATGTTTGAATTGGGAGCTATGAAGGGGGGATAGGTGGGGTAGAACTCAGATGGGATTTTGCCATGAGGTAAATTGGCAACAAACCAATGATGGAGAGATGTCATAGATATGATTTAGAGGTTGGTTTTAGGGGTGCAGTGAGTAACCTAGACAGATTCTTACAGATCTTGAGAGGGACATAACTGCAGCGGCTCTGAACCAACAGAGCTCAAAATCGGATCAATGAGTAACTTGAGGCCTACAATACAGACGAAAATAGACTGTTGGTATCATTTGTGTTGTGAAAATGGTTGTATTGTATTGTTTGTATTTATTGTAAAAATATACAGTTAGCCCATGTGCTTTAAAATAACTTCAGCGAATGCGGATTGACTTATACAGTCAAAAATGCATTGCAACTAATTAAGCATAAGCATCTTAATTGAGAGATAATGAGGGCAATGAAAAGTATTTGAGGATAAAACCATAAATGTACACCCGTGCAGGTGAGAAACTTGTGTAATTACTTAAATAAAAACCTATGAAGTGGGCAATGAAGAGGATTGTTGAGTAGTCCAGGGAGAGTATTTACACTCATTATTCAAATTAACCCCATCCAAGTGTCTCTCTGTGTCTGCCGTACGACTGTGGTGTAATTGGGTTGTTACTTAAAACAGGAATTATTTCTACGCTGCTTCCCCCACTGTTGTTTTTATCGTCCCCCACACTGATGAAATTGGCAAAAGGTACCTGCAGGGGTGATTTGCAAAATTACCCAATTTCCCCCAACAGCCACCAGCTCAGGTAGAGAAACTCTGTTTTTATTTCTCAGAATTTTAGAGGCTTCAATCAGAGAGCAATAGCTAATTATGAAAACAAACTTCTGTATCCACCTATTTAGCAATACCATGACCCCGACCATGTCCCGGTTGTGTTGGCGTTAGGCGGGGCCGCCGGGGGAAAACCAGTACGCCACAATGACCAGACTTCTCCAAACATGTCATTCTGAATCCCCTTCGTGAGCCGTGCTGAGCCGTACCCAGGGCCCTGTTAACACTCCAAACATTCAGAGTCACAGACCCGTGTCCCCAGCCGTGCTCTTTAAACACTTGTTAAAACTTGCGCTTTTTTGCAATGTCAACAGCCTGAGAATGAGCCTCCTGGGACCGCTACTGCACTATGTGCGCTGAGGAACGTAGAAAAGAAAAAAGCGGCGAAAGAGAGAGAAAGAGACGGACTGAGGAAAGTAATGGAGGGAGGAATAACTTTGCACAGTGGAAGTAGCGCCCCTGCTCCTCCTCCTCCTCCTCCTCCCCCTGTCTGCTTCATGAAGGGCCTGATTGAGAGACAGAGCAACCCAACTCAGAGCCATTCAACCGAGCCGCTCCTACGCCCCTGACCTGCTGTCTAAACCCCCCTAAATTAGACTACTGAGACCCCGAGAGCAAGGCTTACATTACCAGTACCTGTGAAACCTTGGCAGGCCTCGTCACCCTGAATGGAAATGCTGGGCAAATAAAAGCAGGCTGGCCTGTCTGCACTCTCTCTCTCTCTCTCTCTCTCTCTCTCCCTCTCTCTATGCCCACAGATGGATGGTGAAAGGCAACATGAGCCTCCATAGCAGAGACTGCAGGAATAGTTGGTGGGTTTCCCCACTGGGCCCCCTATAAGTCCCAGGGTCTAGTTTAGTGTACCCCATGGAAAGTCTAGGCTGCCGAGGAGTTTCCATTGTCCGCCGGTACACGGAATTGGTGAGGAAGAACGACGTGGACCGAGAGAGGATGAGGGTGAGAAAGAGGATGTGAGAAAAATTGAAAGAAAGACAGAAAAAGATTCTTTTTGATTAGAAAATAAGGGATGAGGTAAGTCTCAAGGCCGCTTTGTAATCTGTGGGTGCTCAGATCCTACCCAGATCTCACCCAGAGGCGTGGGATAGCGTGTGCCTCTTTTTTGTGAAAATATTAGTGGCAGCAGTGAGACTGGAGAAAGAACTGGACAAGTCCTTTTTCACTTTTTAAGCCCTATGATGTTATTTCATTGCATCATAGCAACTATAGTACAATACTAAACAGAGGAGAAGCGGTGGCAGGGGGTAGATTAGCACATATGCCACGGTGTGATTGTACAGACTCAAAATTGCCCCGACAGCCAGCGGCAATTGGCCACCACTTACTGTATACATACATGTATGAAATCTGGTACTTTCTGCAACTCTTTCCTTTGTTATTAATATTTTTCTTTTTCATCCTTGATGTGATGAAGGAGAAATGTAATTCATCTGTAGACGGGTGAAGACGAGCTTCCTCTCCTTCGCCGGTGCAAGGTGGCGGAAATAAGAGAAATGATTATGGAAGGAGAGAGGAGAGGAAACGTAATGGGAGGAAATCATTTAGACGTTGCAGTCATTTTAATGTCCTCATGTCTGTTTCAAATCATCCTGGAGGGGCCGCGGACACACACAAGAATAGGGTTTTTACTTTATTGCAAACTTGTGCAACACACAAAGACTGGTGTTGTGTTTTAACCGGGGCTGTCAATCCATTAAAATATATTTAATTTTATTTAAATCAATCAATTGCACATTTTTCATCTGTTCAAAATGTACCTTAAAAGGGAGATTTGTCAAGTATGTAATAATCTTATCAACATGGAAGTGGACAAATGTATTTGCTTTATGCAAATGTATGCATGTATTTATTATTGGAAATCAATTAACAACACAAAACGATGACAAATATTGTCCAGAAAGCCTTACATGTACTGCATTTAGCATTGAAAATATGCTCAAATCAGCCCAACAGGCAACAACAGCTGTCAGTGTGTCAGTGTGCTGACTTGACTATGACTTGCCCCAAACTGCATGTGATTATCATAAAGTGGGCATGTCTGTAAAGGGGAGACTCGTAGGTACCAGTAGAACCTATTTTGATTCACATATCTTGAGATCAGAGGTCAAGGGACCCCTTTGAAAATGGCCATGCCAGTTTTTCCTCGCCAAAATTTAGCGTACGTTTGGAGTTTTATTTAGCCTCCTTTGCGACAAGTTAGTATGACATTGATGGTTGGTACCAATGAATTCCTTAGGTTCAGTCTAGTTTCATAAGATACCAGTAACTTCGCTCTAGCTTTAAAACTGTCTGCTACAACCAATCGATTGCGTTAATGCCTTAACGAAATTAGTGATTTTAAAACAAATTTGCGTTAACGCGTTAACTTTGACACCTCTAGATTTAATATAATATTTGATATGATTAGAAATCTGAGGGACAGAATCAAAAAGGCAACGCAGGAGACTGTGGGAAGTGGATATATTTGATACCGAGTTGTGGGGATATGCAGTCCCCTATATAAAGATATTAAGTTCAAATGCAATTGCTGCTATATAGTGTTGCACAAATGAAGAATTGCATCACCATATTATGTTATAAAACAATATACAGTCAAAGGAAATATATGATCTGGGATCACCTCTTTACAGTATCTTTCACACATGCCCTCAAACCTTTCTTTTGCGCGTTAAGTAAGACACCCCGGAGTCAAAGCCTGAACTGCTTCCTCTGCCTGTTCACCCTGCCTGAGGCCCTGCGTCTTCTAAAGACCTGTTTGTTCACAAGTGGAGCACAGCAGGTGTTTGAGCAAAGTGCAAGGTGGAAATGTGGCTCCAATCGCTACTGTGAGACTCATTTATTGAAATGCTCTCAATTTTCTCAACAAAAAACGTGCAATACGCTCTCAGGCTAGGATGCGCAACAGTGTGTCCTTTCCCCATTAAGCATGAGCAAAAAAGATGCCAGCGGTGGAAAAAGACACATCTCAGTGGGAACGCAACCCTGTGTTGCAGGAAAATATCGCCACAGTCTGTTCTGGAGCAGATTATTCAGCTGCACACTTTCATTTTGCTTGTCAATAATGCGCTTATAGCTGTGAGGCACGGTGCATTTACAGTACACCTGCTCCTCAGTTCCCTCGCTACCAAATCCGTGCATTGTTTCAACACAACCTTTGCCAATAATAAAGTGGAAGCCAATCAAAGCAAACAGGCCGGTGGATCTTTACTGTGTAATTGGGGATCTGTGTAATCGTTAACCTTGGCTCAGTGTAGGAAGTTAATGAATCAAATCAATACCTCTCTCTACTGATCCATAATTATTTGAAAAGAGATGAAAAATTAAACAGGCCGAGCCTATGAGGTTATCATGCCATGCAATTAGTCCGCCGGAGGGAGATTATGTTACCTAGATACCATTGGGGAAGTGTAATTTCTCTTGCAGATGGAGTTTTTTTAATGAAGAGTGCAATTACCTAAATAGGTCAGCCAAAGACACGCTGCTGCTGCTGTTGCTGCTGCTTGCTGCTGCTGCTGCTGCATGCCGCTTCTCAGCGTACCTGAGAGGAAGCTCCTGGAGAAGAAAAAAAAAAAAACACAACACTGCGTGCAACTGTTGTTACCCCCTTCAGTATCCTCCTCGCTTTCTCTCCCTCTTTTTTTTCCCTCACTCTCCCACCGACGCTCCCTGGATGGTGCATCTCCTGCTTTTCCTAATTAAATAGCACATACATAGAAGTCTTTGTTATGCAGAGATTCAGCAGGAGTAATGTTTCCTCCAAATCAGGCTCAGGTGATACAGAGCCTACAGAGGTTTGTTGTGGCCATTTGTTGACTGCGACATGTGAAGCAGCTCATTCTGTGAAGTACAACAGAAAAATGTCGAATGAGAAAGAAAAAGTTTTTTTCATATTTCTGTTGTACTTTGTGCATTATTGATAGTTGCATTATTAATTATGTTTTGATATGTATTGCCATCACTGATACAGATTTGTGTCACACAATCAGATGAGGAATGGAGGGCAACCGTTACATTAGTGAAATATATGCTATGAATATGAATGCTTGCTTGACAACATTTCTTCATTGCACTTTTTATTTTACATTATATATACTGTAAGTAATGCCCTATTGAGATTTGCTGGCAGGAATAAGAGATATTGCCTGTAAAAAATACATCTACATCAAATTTGCACTAATGTAACATAAGGATGCACCGATACCGTTATCGGATATCGAGCCGATACTGACTCAAATAGCTGGATCGGGTATCGGTGACAATAAGGCTGATCTATTAAATTCAGCTCTATGTTTATATATTATATACATTATATACATTATATACAGGAATTTTAATTCCTGTTTAAATTTTGACAAATTTGTTGCTGCATTATAAAATGTTTACACTTGAATTCCTGTTAATTTTGAATATTTTTTTAAGTTGCTGGTGTACAATTTATTATTTTAATAATAATTTGTATAAAATAATGTTGTATTTTTATTGTAATAATTATTACATTACATTATTAGAAATTACTACATTAATAATTTGTAATAATTATGTGTTATATTTTGTTTTACAAATTTAAGAAAGCAATGTTTAAGTCAACCTGTCAACACAATGAGGCATACAGCTTATCAACTAACCACTGATATGGAATCAGTACTCGGCGTTTGGATACCCAAAGCCCAGATATAGCTACCGGTATCGGGACTGAAAAAGTCAGATCAGTGTGTCCCTTGTGTAACATGACTGGTGAGAAAGTTTGATGCTCTTTGATTGAATTCAATAAAATAAAACTAAATAGAAAGATTGAATAGGAAAGTGACACATTCATACGCAGTAAAATGCATTATGATTTTGACAAAAGCTCAAAAGAAACAGAGAAATGATAGACATGAGAATAAGTAATAAACCATTTGTCACCATAATAAACCGTTATTTTCATGAAAACCACACCGCTGTATGATTTCTTACAATTCACCTAAAAGGTGGTCACGAATAAATAAAGACATAGCACCAGAATAATTGACTTGGCTGTGTTTTCTCCGTGTTTGAAAATATACTGTTGTGATTAGTGTGAAATTGCTACGCAGTTGCAATGAGGGAAGACGTAACACACACACACACACACACACACACACAACTCAGCAGGCCGCTAATTCTGAAAAGTAGGAAACGGAG
>CAKAOH010001413.1:0-25000 GCA_916701665.1 Sebastiscus tertius | reverse complement strand
GTGTTTATGTGTACTTAGCTGGCACGGGCACGCGCAAAACACGCATGCATATAGCCGCACGCTGAACATGTTTACATGTGTTTGAAAGTCCTTTCTGCGGTATTCAATTCTGTCTGCATGTCTGTATGTATGTAAGGCTGGTTGCCACAGGAGATAAATATACCTGCAGCGAGCACACAGGCTGGAGTCTTGATTGTGCAAGGGGTGGTCGGAACAGAGCAGTAATTTTCCACATCCACATTCGGCCAACCTGAGTCCACCTTGAAGGGCGTTTTCTATGAGGATAAGTGCTGTATGGTTCCGTGTCTGTTTGTGTGTCTTGCACACAGTTTTGCTCGTCTGCATCTGTGTGTTTTTGCTTTTGCCGCCTCTTGATTTATCTTCAGCGATATTGCTGTTGCAAATTTCTGGTTCATTTATTTTCACCTCGTCTCTCTGAGCAATATAAGCAGCACACCTACGGAATCAGATAGCAAAACATTTATTTTGCATTTTCCATCCGTAATAAATGAAACCAATTAAGCCGTACTTTTAAATTAGGGAGGAGGCAATCCTAATTTTCTCCTTAAGTGCGGTTTCCACGGCAATCAGAGGCCTCTGCAGGGGGTCGGGAGTGGAGGCGTTGGGTGGGAGCGCACACAGCGGGGACAAACTGACTGAGTGCGAGAGCCTACTGCACTCGCAGCTGAATCTTCTCCTGGCATGCACTCGCTCTCTCTCTCTCACATACACACATATGCTGGAGCGCACATACACACAAAATCCTGCAGCCAATATCACACAAACATTTGCACATATTCTCTCTGTTAATTTGGCCTAAACTTTAGGCTCCTTGGAATGAAATCGAAGGTAATAAAAGTGTCCACGTTAATATTTATTTTTATTGTTGACAAGTGACGATGGTTCAGTCACTGATTCTTTTTAATATGCGGCAGGCAATGTATGTTAGACGTTGAGAGACTAAGTCTTATGTGTGTTCCTCTTATTTTCCTGTGAATGAGTTTGTCCCCTGGGCAAATGTGGATATGACAGCTTCCTCAATCTGCTAACTGGGGAAGTATTTACGTTTCCAGTCAGAATATTGGGGAACTTGGCCCTGTGTCATTGTTTTTGTCATGTCTGACTGGATTCTCCCTTTGCCTCTGATGAGTATGCACCGCGATTTTAACAAACAGATGTTAGAAAACCACAAAGCCGAATAAGCAAAAGCTTATTTTTACAGGTCCCATATATCCGTATTACTTATGAATAGCAAAAATTCTAATCTGAAATGCAGAAGGCTATAGAACTTGGAACTTGATAAAGAAATGGGGAAATTGTACTTGCACAACTTGAAGTGACTGTGTATTTAATTATGCCCCGTGCGACATCAGATATTTTGCACAAGTTTCTTCTAAATTAATAACCAAACTAAATGGATAAACGAGAGCTGTGCAAAAATGTTGACCGAGTAAACAGGCACACAAGTAGCCTGGCCCGTTGGGAGTATTTATAGCTTCAGTTTGGCAGCTCTTACAGGAAGCTCAGAGCTTCTAATTGAAGATTTTCTATAGTCTGGAGCGACACACTCTGCTGCTCCAAGATGCACTTTTTTAGCCATTTTCTGTTTAGTGTCACTTCGTTACTCAAATATAAAAAATGTTTTTAAAGCAACCGATCACTGTGATATTTACTGTAATTAGCAGTAATGTTCAAAATGGAATATAATCAGACTAACAGCTGCATTCATTAGTGTGCAGTGATTTAGAATGTGTGACAACATTTCACTTAAAAAGGCAAGGCAGTAATGGATAAATTAGTTGTTAACAGTTTTTTTTTTTTATTTGATAGTGAAGAGATCGAGGGAAAAAAAAAGAATTTGCGCTGCAAATTTTCTAATGCTATAACATTTTACCCATAGAATTAATTGTTATAATTATAGTACAGATTTTCCTTGTTCTGAGGCTATCGTCGGGTGCACTTTTAATGACTAAACAATGAGCTTTATATAAGAAGAAAAGAACATGAAAAATATTGTAAATATTGAGACGCCCGTCGCTCGTCAAACTCACAGAATTACTGATAAAGATGGCCGAGCTTTTTGAACACAAGACTCTTGATTCCAAATCCAACTTTACTTTTGCAACTCAAACAGAACTTTCCCTGTAAACTTTCCTCTTGTACACGCCTTTGATACCCACAACTCCTCTAGTCTAGCAGGCACTTTGCTCTTTTGTTGAAAAAAAAAAAAGAAAAAGGAAAGAAAGAATAGAAAAGGTGGGATTCAATCCGTCACATTGGATCTGGCATAGCCATTTTATAGTTTGAGAAAGCAGCGAAGAAGTTGAAGCTCAGACACAACAGTTGTTAGTCGAACAGAAGTGTTCCACAGGCACATGGATGGAGAGGGAAGGAGAGAGAGGGGGAGAGAGAGAAAGAGAGGGAGGGAGGCGTAGAGGAAGAGAGGGATGAAAAGAAAAAGAAAGAGCGCAGGCCTTCCTCAGAACTGTATTCATGGAGTCTGGCTCTTTCAGGTTCATCTCTCATTACTCCTGGGTGCTCTCTCAAGCTTAGCGGAAATGGATTACGCTACACAAAGAAAGGAATAATCACCCTATTCTCCTCCTCCTCTGATAAACACACGCGTAGGCGCACGCGGACACATACACACACGTATAAACATACACACACACTCTTCTTCCAGTCTGTTGTTTTGACGTACACACTGACGTACACACACCGAGTGAGCCAAGCTTTGTGTGGCTGCGAGTCGCTGAGTGTGGCGCTCGTTCTCCCGCTGCATGCCAGGGGACTCGTCAATTATCTCCCCAAACGCACCCAGTCCTCGGGGGGAAAAGGCGGTGAGGGAGACGTCCCTGTTTTTGAGGGAACCTGGAGTTTGCAACATTCAGTTGAGTGACAATACATTCACGCTCTAATTCTAGGCTAGCAGATGTAATGTTTTTTTCTCCTCTCCCTCTCTCTCTCTCTCTTTCCCTCTTCCTTTGTCTCACTCTTTTCTGCTCTCCTTGTACTTCTTATCATTCCAACTTTGAGAAGTTGGAGCTCCTAAAGGCTTTAGTGAACGTGTGTGTTTTGGGTGGGATTCGAGTGGATTTTGAGCGTGTGTTTATGCTGGCTTGCGTGTGTGTGTGTGTGTGTGTGTGTGTGTGTGTGTGTGTGTGTGTGTGTGTGTGTGTGTGTGTGTGTGTGTGTGTGTGTGTGTGTGTGTGTGTTGGATTAAAGGGTGTATGCTTACAGTTTGATCTTTTTTATCTAATGCAGGCAAGGTGGTACTCCCTAAAGATTTCGTCTTTTTTTTCTCCCTGAGCAAATTTAAGAAATGTCTGCAAAGAGAAAAAAAAAACACAATAACAAACAAAAGAAAAACAACAATTTTATCATATGCATGTAATTAATCGTGCAGTGATTAGCATTTTCTCTTTTCAAGCATGAAACGCACAAAAGCTTTTGCATTAATATAAACAATCACATCAAGCCTTTCGTGAATTCAAAGTTTGAACTGACAATAATCTGACACAGTAATATTTTGATAACTTTGTGCCAGCTAAAAACACAATATTTTTAACAGATGGCACTCATATCATTACATTTTTGAAGTCTTGAATCTCGAGTCGAACATGTAATTGCTCTGTCTCCTGACAGCCAGCAAGCAGATTGCCTCACTGGGAACGGCTTCAAAAAAAAAAAAAAAAAAAAAAAAAAAAAAAAAAAAAAAAAACTCCCTGTCCGTGTTTGTCTTGCCGGGGTGACTCACTGTATCTGTGAGCGCTGGGCTGCGAGGCCACTTCTACCTGGTTAAATTAAAGGGAATATGAATAATAGATGGAGAGAATGACACTTCCGTCGCCAGGGGTAATGAAAGACCGACTCCCAGCTCTCTCTTGTCACTCCTCTGACTCACCGAGAGCGCTAATAAAGATGACACTTGACAGCTAACGAGACCCATCACGGGCGGGGACATGCACACATACACAGAGAAATACAGAGAGAAGGAGAATAAGAGTAAGATGGAAAGAAAACAAAATATAAAAGAGGAGGGCAAGTGTCGCCGGGGTATCTAACCTCTGGCTGGCCAAACAACTTGGTGTCCTGTCAGGGACCCGAGTGGAGATCTGCTTTAGCGTTCAGCAACCTATTTTAGATGACCGTCTCTCATACGACAATAGAGAGGGAGAGACAGGAAGAAGAAAATGAAAAGAAGTTGTTAATAGAAAAACTGTACATTATGAGGAAGGTAGTGAAAAACAACGCAGAGGAAAAGACGGCGACTGAGATTTTTAAGTGTGTCCATGGAGGCCCAGTGGTGTGTTGGAACAGGGATGGTTGGAAGTTGGAGCAAGCCCTGCCCACAGCCTGATCTCCAGGGTCAGCTCCAGCTCCAGCCTCCGCCGCAGAGTACCCAAAGAGAGGGCGTGCCATTGTTTACTGTCCGCGGTGCGGGTAAACAATAAACAATGAAAAGACTGAGGGGCTGCCAGCTCCTCAACCTAATGTTGCCATTTTGGGAACTCAAACACGCCCCCCATGCTCCTCTCAACCCCTACTCGCCACCCACTCCCTCTCTCCCCCTCTCTCTCTCAACCTCCTCCACCTCCCCCCGTTCGGATCCATCCCCGGCCCCAGAAACCCCAGAGGGGCGGTCGCCCAGCCTGCCCACGCTGCCCTCTAAGAAACCACGAGAGGGTGTGGTTCCGCCTGGAACAGGAAAGCCATTTATTTTGGGCGCATCTCTGCTGACTGACTCATGTGTTGACTGGAAAGTTGGCTGCGTGCTCTATGGGCCGAGGCTCCACCAGCCCTGTGGGCTATCAGTCCCTGACCTGCCCTCCCTCCGTTTGGGCCCCCTGCACCTCGGCCCACCGCAAGTTCAACTGCACCAATAGCCACCCACTCCCATCCTCCCACCCACTCTAACCAGCCCTCATCACCACTCTATTTTTGTCTTTATGTCAGCCCCGCCACCTACCACCCTGCTCTTAGTCTCAAATTGAAGAATTGCCATTGTTTGACAGTGACCTTCAGCTGTTTCTTTTTGTAAGAGCTGATCGTCTGGGGTTGTTTTATGATGGGCATGTGTCACATGTTTTGTTTGGGAACCTTTTTTTTTCCCAGAGAATATACAAAGTGAAGCGACAGACAAAGAGGCTGAGAGAGAAAGAGCAGATAGGACTTGTGATGCCATACAGAATGAAAAAAAAACAACAAATCAGGACTATATACTGTACGTTTACTTGATCTTTAATTGTAAACCTGCAGATGTTATAAGTGTCTTCATAATTAAATCTTGACTTTTAGGCCTGTGGACTGTGAAAGGGTGAGACTTGCTGATGGGAAAGACTCACCAGACATGTATTTAATTAGCTTACTCAATTACTTACTCAAGTACTGTACTTAAGTACAATTTTGAGGTACTTGTACTTTACTTGAGTATTTCCATTTTCTGCTACTTTATACTTGTCTCTACTACATCTATATTGTATTGGAAATATTGTACATTTAACTACACTACATTTATCTGACAGCTTGAGTTACTTTACAGATTTATATGTAGTATTAATAATCTGAATCAACTAATGAACTACAATATAACATTGTAGAATAAGATGCCCCGCAGTTAAGTATATAAAATGTTCCACACCATAACCGCCTGCAATAATAATGTGATGTATACAGTAATGCATCAACAATTATAATCCAATAATATAATATATATTATTGTGACATGAGCCATTCTGCATAATAATGAGTACTTTTACTTTTAATAATTTAATTATGTTTGGATTCTAATACTTTTGTACTTTTACTGGAGTAAGATTTTGAATGCAGGACTGTTACTTGTAACAGTATTTTTACACTGTGGTATTACTACTTTTACTTAAGTAAAAGGTTCTGAGTACTTCTTCCACAGCTGAGACTCGCCCTCAAATTTGAAAAATTCCTCTGCACACATACAAGCCTATTTTGCTTGCTTAGTGGCTAAAAACAAACCAAGCACACACTCTTTAAATACATCCATACATTCTTAAAATACACCTGAAGCCATATTTATCTGTGGTACACTGGCAGTCCTTGAAATTAAGAATTCATTCAATCAATTTCACAGTGAAAAAAAAAACGTGTCTTTAATCCAATAAAGTACCCATTAAATGTCAGCAATAGGGCACCATGGAGAGCTCTTACAATTCTTGGTTTAGTCATCAACTATTATAATACATAGCGGTTACTGTTCTCAGTGGAGGAATAAGTGACCTACGCAGAAATCCTATTTATGTTATGTAAGTGATAATTGAAAATTGGTTGTTTCAATCATGCTGATCCAGTTAAAGAAAATGTGCTTTATGCACACTGTACTGTATGTTGCTGTGTATGGAAATATGGTCTGACACAAAAAAGAACCTCAAACTACGGTAGACAAATTTTTCACAGCTGGAGCATTCCAGATGGCATGAGTAGTCAATAAAAGAGAGGATGAGGGCCCATAAAGAAACTTTAAAAAAAATGCCCAACTGTAACAGGGCTTTTATTTATCTCCCTGGCAATGAATGTAGAGTCTTTTATATGGTCTGGATCAAATTTATTCTTCCTCCATATAATGTTACTGGAGGACGGAGACTTAGTTTTGGACCTGAAATTTTCCTTAACATAAATGTCTGTGCAGTGGTCATATTTCAAAATATACTTTATTTCAGCCGTGGACAGGTAATGAGGGAATTTTGAAAACAAAATCTTCTCACAGGACTACCACTATTCATATAAATGAAAACCTAAGCAGATCTGCCTGTAACCTCTACCTTGCCCGTCCACCACCAAAACATGCTGACCTACTGTACTGCATCTTATTGCTTCACCTATTGTTTTATTATGTAGTGGTCAAAGAAAGCTGTGAAGTAGGGTGCTCTTCATCTTCTGTTTCTCCCAAGGGTCCCCATATTGCTCTGGAGATGTCTGTGGGTTCCATGCTATGGCGTGGCGCTCTGACATTCCCTCCACACCCACACTGGCAGCCAATGTGCCAATTAGTGGCCTTCTCCACAGGGGTGGGTGTATGGGAGGTGGAGAACACAGAAGAACGAGAGACGGAGGAGAAAGAGCGAGAGAGCGAGCGTGTATATGAGCGCGTAACAAGGCCTCAGACCTCAGACATTCCTTTCGCTATGACCTAGGGTACAATTAAGGGGATGTCCCTCCCCTGCCTCCCCTCCTCGGTGGACCACATCAACGGAAGTCCTGGCCCAGCTGGAGGCTCTAATGACGGGAGGGAGGCCAGGTCGCGACCCTGGTGTGCCACCTCAGCGCCACACCCTTCCTGTTTAGGTCCAGACAAGGTCTATACGCCAGGAGGAGGAGGAGAGGAAAAAGGGACAGGGGAGACAGGGAGTAGGAAAGTGATTTGAATTTGTCAAGATCTGAAGAGGAGTTGAGAGAAAACATAGTAGTTGCTAAAAGAGCTTATTTTGCTTCAGTAATACCGCTTGATTCTTCCCCCTCATGAAACTTGTCATAAAAGTAAAGAGATCATTTCTTCAAATTGATCAGTCTTATTTACCAGAGTTAAAAAAAACCTATCCTTGAGGAACATAACTTACTGCTGTTATTTCTCGCCCTGTTTCTTCTACAAAAACATCCAAACTTTGGACTAAAATGATTTGACTAAATGACCAATATTACAGGTAGTAAAGGGCGGTATGAAATGGGCTTAACTGTGAATGTGTTGTTAGTGTGCAGCACAGAGTTGAGTATCATGGGACTGAAAGCTGTGGTACTCAGCCCTGCTATCGTCAGACAACCCACCCTGATGGAGAGGCTCGGATAATGATACGTCTGTGAGTCTGTCTGTCTGTCATGCCTCTGGATTTGCTTGCTCTGCTCTCGTGAGTGAGGAACAGCAGGGGACATGTGGGGGTGGTAAAGTGTGCGTGTGTGTGTGTGTGTGTGTGTGTGTGTGTGTGTTGTATCTGGCTTTGTATGTGGATGGCGTACAAGCTGGATGGTCATGTGTGTGTGTGTGTGTGTGTGTGTGTGTGTGTGTGTGTATGTGTGTATGTGTGTATGTGTGTATGTGTGTGTGTGTGTGACAGGGGTCCCCACAGATTATAGATGTTGATGAGCGTCTCCTCTCAGCTTGGAAACCCTGTAATTGTCACCTTGCTCAAGTAGGGGAGAGGGGAGAGATACGCACTGGATAACCGCACTGAAAACCTGTAATCAAAGAAAAGGGAAAGGTAGAAGGATATGCAACAAGATGAAGAACAAAAAGGGGAAAAAACAGTGGGCCTGACCAAAAGAGAAATTATGTGGTGAACATCTCAGCGACCAACTGAAACAAATGTTCTGCTGGTGCGATGTACACTGCGTGTGTTACAGTGCGTACAGTACAATATGTGTGAGCTCATGTGGAGTTTACATTCAACTGAGTCAGTGTGTGAATGTCAGTTTCAGTGTGTGTGTGTGTGTGTGTGTGTGGGAGAGAGATACAAACAACTAGAGTGAGGGACAATCAAAGCTTGTCCAGTGATCACAGCCATTACATTATTAGTGCCTGAGTGACCAATAACACTGATAGTGCTTCCAGGCCAACATGCTCATGGTGAGTTTCCTACACTTCATTAAGCTGTGAATATAACTAAATGCTACACTTGAGCAGTATGTAAATGAGTGGAATTTCGCCGACTGTGTAAACCCTGTGGTCTTTAATACTATGCTGTAACGCCTGGGCCACATTGCCTGCGTGAGAAGCGACCGTGCGTGGCGGAACCTTTTGCTTTTTATTTCGGCGGCCATGCTAACAGGTTAGAGCAGCCACACAGCCCGTGTAGCGGCGCGGCTCAGCTCAGGGTGCGGCTGCGTGTCAGCTGCGTCTCTTATAGAGATTTGAGGTCTCGCCTATTTTGTATGCGTGCCACGCGCATCGTTTTACAGCAAAGATAGACAGTGAAAATGGTCTTTTGACAGTATATTGACATCTCATCAGCAGCATTACTACAATTTCAATGTTTATATCTGTAGAATGTCACAAACATGACAAAAGTAAGAACAGTATTTTAAACTCAACACTTCCTGTTTCCATTTCAAAATAAATAACACAAGACTTTTATTCTGAAATATTTGCAGGACAGTGTTGTGGAAAATGCAGTGACTTGCATGGCTCCATAAATTAAAAGACTTTTAATTGTGAATTATTATTATTATTATTATTTACAAATGAGCACATGCTTCTTAACCTTTTTCTGTCTTAAATGAATAGAAATGAAATGAAATGGCCACTATGCATGAGAGACGCAGCAGTTCAGCGAGGCAGCGGTCAAGGGGAGGAAGTGCCCATGCATAATGTTATGTAGCGTAGGTTCAAGTTTGTCACGTATTTGTTTGGTTTTATCTTGTTTAATAAGAACAAGCCAGGCCAAACATAACTCGGAAATCTAATTATATTTTAGTACACTAATTGCTAACGCACTATTGATGTTTACAAGTATGCCATTAATAATTAATCCATTAATAACATAAACTGTTAAACATATGACTTAATGAAAAAGACATTTGAAAAACAGATATTATCTACACATCCGACAATTTTCTGCATCCACTTATCTTGTTCAGGGATACAGGGGGCTGGAGCGTATCCCAGCATGCACTGGGTGTAAAGTGGGGAATACAATGGGCATGTCACCAGTCCATACTGGAAAAGCACAATCACACCTACGGGCAATTTAAAGTTTACGTTTTACCTGCGTAATTTTGGACTGTGGGAGGAAACGGGAGCACCCAGAGGAAAGCAACACCAACAAGGGGCAAACACTATAGAGTACACGGTAGCCACAACACCATGCATAGTAAAGTGTTTTTTTATCCTGTAAGTCATGTGTGTTAATCATCAGATCTCAGGAGAGAAAATTACTTCTATTCATCTTCTAGTTCATCTCTGGGACCTCGTCCACCGGACATGTGACTTGAAGAGCTTAACTCTGTTTCCATTTTTTATGGAATTACATTTTTACACATATATGTGGCTATACTTAATAAAAGTTGAACTAATAAATCATATTTAAATACACAGCACCCACTGTACATGTGTGGTCATACTGTCTTTCCTGTAACGTCTTAAAGAAACTGTAAAGACAAACACTAATTTGTCTGTATTGACTTCACTGCTCCTCTGCCTCTCATTAGCTTCTATTAATCTATTTACCCTTCACAGTGCCCTGACACCACCCCCGGAACCCCAGCCTTTGCCAAAGCCAAAGTGACACTGGCTCCGCAGGCGAGGTTGGGAGGCCATGAGGTCATACCAATGATGGCACTAGCTGTCGACCGGTGAGATGTGGGGCCCGTAGGCGGAGGGGTGCTAGGTGCCTGCGAGGGGAGAGTGAAGGGAGTGTGCCGGGGGAAGTGAGACATTCATTAGGAGAGCCAAGCTGACGCTGTCACCCTCACCCTCGCCTGCTTCTAAGGAGCCGGCTCAGACACACGCCAGCCTCAGCTGCTACCAGACCGCGGCTGTGCTCTGCACCGACACACACTGCTTGTGTGTGCATATACTGTATGCCGCATGTGTGTGTGTGTGTGTGTGTGTGTGTGTGTGTGTGTGTGTGTGTGTGCAATTGGATGTTAAAACGTTGTTTTATGCTGTGAAACACTGTCACACAAACGATATTCCACCCAGATGATAGAGTGAGGACGTAAAGATGCAGATGCACACAGCGAGTCTATTATAAAAAAATGGAAGTTCATGGTTCATCTGCTGAGGCCTTATGCTTATTTCAAGCGGTTCTGATGACAAATGAGACAAGCATGTTCCCTCAGTCATCTTGTGCGCCCCGTGAAAGCGGAGCCCATTTCATCGGGCCTCTAATGCGATGAGAGAGGCCAGGAGTCAATTACTGTGTACTTATTCTCCCTCTGCCTGAACACGGACTTGTTAACGCTTCCTAATAATGAGCTACGTCGAACAAGAGGGTTACACTAGATCCTTTTGACTCTCAAAAGGGAAAACATTTTCCATTCTCTTTGTGCCCTATCACTGATGCCTGATAGGAACTGAATAAAGAGGTGAGGGACATGGGGAATGTTTACCTTAAAGCTGTAATGATGTTCTAGGCTTTTGTTGTTAATACAATGGTAGAAGTGGCAAAGCTGTGCACATTACTATGCTTATCATTATTCTTTAATAATATTACAGCAGTATACCGACATGTTTAAGATTAAAGGTTCTATGCATGTTGTGTTGACTTTTGTGAAGCAGTATATCAGTAAGGGCAGCGAGCAGAACACAGTATACAATCATGATACATCAGCCCACCCCTTCCCATAATGCATTGCTGCCCCAAAGGACTTGACTCACACCTGAGTCCTCTTCAACTGACATTTTTGTAATTAGCCAGATCGGAACACTAGCTAGCTGATGCTAAAAGGAGCCCTTGTGAACTCCCTATCTGCATCATTATATACTACTCGTGTAAACTAACTTACAACTCCTTTGCTAAAAATACAGTAGAGGTTTATTTTAGCGCTTGCCGTTGTTAGCTAATTTACAGGTGTGGTTTCTGTTGGTGTCGGCTTGTTACCCTTCTATTGAGTTCATTTGTTTTGTTTGCTGAGAGCAGCAGTGGGGGTTAGGGTGTTCAGAGCAAGGCATAAACTTGTTAAGGATGGGGTAAGAATTCTTTAACAACGCGACACATAAGGAACTGTTTCTTTGCACTCCGCAACTAACAAATTTGTCGACACCGTTTACTCCCCACATTTGTGCAAAGTTTCCGGATTGCTTTGGCATTAGATGTAATAGCATGCAGTGGGCTATGCAACTGTTGTTTTCCTGTACCTGTCGTGTTCCTAGAGTGTTGAAAGGGCCAGGTGACCTTAATTTTGCTTTGTGTTTGGTGGATTTGGTAGTCTTTCAAATAAATTTCAACACTGAGTGAAACAATTTTGCAAAAATACTTCATTTTCAAATTAATTTAGTTTGATATCAATGAATCCGTTATATAAGTTGCTGAATACATTTGTGGCTTGTATAAGTGTCGGCAGGATTTTTTCCTCAGGGACAGTTGGTTCCACTGCGCTACAGTCTACAAGGGCTACGCTACTGCAAACATGGAACACTTTGTTGTGAATAAAATCGTGTTCTTCTATTGAACTTGGTCATTGGCAGGTTTACCAGTATGAAACCGAGTAGAATGGATATCTACAACTGGACATCAACTTGTATTACTTTGTTGAATAATTATCTTGGAATTGGACCAGCCATTATGGAAAACACACAGAGCTAGGTAAATACAATGTTAAACTAGAATTGCATTTTTGTATGCCACCACTCAGGTTGCAGTGTACATCCATGTCTGTCCAAAATGTCATCACTTCATAATTTTTTATCCTGTTAGACATTTGTGTAAAATTGTCATAATTAGCATAGGAATTATTGAGTTACAGCCAAAAACACATTTTATGAGGTCACAGTGACGTCGACCTTTGACCACCAAAATCGAATCAATTCAACCTTCAGTCCAAGTGGACGTTTGTGCCAAATTTGAAGGAATTCCCTCCATGCGTTATTTATTATTGCGTTCACAAGAATGGGCTGTATGGATGTACGTACGGACGGACAACCCAAAAACATAATGCCTCCAGTCTCTGCTGCTGCCAGCGCTGAGGCATAAATATGTTTGTTTATCTGTTTTGGTAAAGATTATGGTTACTGTTAATAAAAAGGCAAAGTTCAACAGTAGGTCTGTGACGAGGCTAAGACAACAAGCTACACCACCATGTACTAACCTGACTCCCACACCACCACGCTCCGCCTCACTACATATAGGTCACACTACTTCCTGCATTGGCACTGAAGTTTGGCATTGGACGCAACTGGTCTGATCCTGAATGACTAAAAGAATGCAGCACTGGAAATGTAAGGATGACTACACCACCAATGCTACAGTAAACCAATACAATTGTACAATGACCAAAGCCAAAGTTCCCACATCTGATCATGTTAAGATACAGTAGCAGCAGTAGTTACTTTTAACACAAGAGCAAGCTTTGTTCCACTAACTACTTAAGTAGCAGGTTGTTCTCTCATGTTCTTCAACACAGTAGTTTCAGGTAAGACTAAATTACTTTTGAAATAATTAAGTAAATTAAAAGGCTGAAATTCTCAAATTAGAGCTGTGACAAATTAAAGTGGCAACTCCTTATTAAAATTGGGTATTTTACAGTTTCAAAAGCTTTAAGGGATGCCGTCGTCACACGTCTCGTTTGGAGAATTACACCGTTTAGAATGCGCGATTGATCAGTCTCTGCTCGTGACACTTTTTTTTTTAAATACTGTGACTTTCTTTTTCAGAATTATAAAATTCCTTTTCTGCTTCATGTGTTTGACGAATACTGTATCTCGGCTCATAGAATGCACAATGGAAATAAGATAATAAATTCCACTGCATTATATTTTAATTCACTCCAAATGAGGTTGATCTTTGCTAAATCAGGTTATGAGAACCCCTGGCTTTGTTCATTTGTTTTAATTAAACAGGAGAGGAGAGGTGAGAGAAAAAAACACCGGCACATTGTTAGTGTAATTAAAGATTAATTCCAGAATATTATGTGTGTGATAATGTCTCTAATGTTGGGCAAAGATATCCATATTTTACATAAAACACGGGGTGGTTAATATTACTGTAGATAATTTAACATAAAACCTGTCACAGGCGCTCCTACTCCTATTCATTAAGCATTAGCAGTGCTTCAAGGACCACAATTCATGTGTCAGTCCTCTTGTCGAAAAGATGTTTTCATGAGAGGATAAACCTAGGGCAACTGCTGAAGTGTTGAGTCAGTTATTGTTGAGGTGAATACATCATTGTGCTGACATGACAGAACAAGGTCCAAAAGTAAAATGTACAAGCTCAGTTTAAAACATGGAACAGAAATTCCACCACAGATCTCACTATTGTAAGGATAAGAAATTGTATAAAAAAAAAACATGTTGATGGCTCCATCTTGATGCACCACACCACCACATGTGTCAGCGACATCTACTGCATGTTCTTTTTTCCAGTATTCCCTTCTCTGACTCAGAGCCATGTAGAACTACTAGGACATTGCTTCTGCATACAAATCTGATATACATTTAATATGACCAATGTAGGCAGTGTGTTTATACAACACAATATAAAAGATACCTATTCAGACCAACCCATCTCCTAGAAATAACATTTATACTACCAATTTGTAATTGGTAAAAGAGAAATGTGATATCAGCCACATTGCATTCATTACCAACATAATGAGGAAACATTGTTTAATGAACATATCTGGGATGTCGCAAAATGTTAACACTGTATGTATCTGCAAAATGTTCATCGACAACGCATTTCATTTATTTTCCCTACAATATCTGACCTTGCAATACAAAGCAAATAAAGCATGATGAAAATGTTATGGACACTTCACTTATTTTTGTTGTTTTTTTTTTTTTTTTAGGTTTTTATATCAATCTGTCGCTTCCCAGTGATGTTCCTTATGTATTCAAATTCAAACATTCACATTTTGGTCAAAGTATGTTTTTGTGTCAAAATGCTATTTTCCAAAGCCCTTCTGAAAACTTTTTCCAAGTGACCTGACGTAGGTTCCTGCATGATGAGTAACTTACGTGGCGGTCAGCATGCTCACAGTTAGGAAAAGCAGACAGGACGGCCACAGAAGCTAAGCAATGCACTGCTGTGTGTGACTTTTTGGATCCAAAAGTCACACAATGACACAAACAAACTAACCGATAGAGGCAGCGGTAGAACAGCAACTACCTTGTTCTGCGAGATAAAATTACTTTTGTTTTTGTCAATGGAGTCTGGTAGCTTTGAAGAGACTCAGACAGTCCTTTCCTAGCCATTATCTGACAGTAAGATAAAGCCATTTGTAACTGGGAACTGAGGCCATTATATCACCCTCTTCAAAGTCACCAGACTCCATTGACAAAATCAGTAATTTTACCTTGCAGAACACGGGAGTGTACATACAACCCCACTTCCAAAAATCCAAATCAACCCTTTCAGTTATTTCAAAGCTTAGCGCAGCTAACACTGACTCAGCTAATGCTAGCATTCATATTCATAACCTTATTGATTAGCTTACTTTCGTAACCTACATCAATGCTTTTTGCTAACGGCTGACTGGGGGTTTCCATTTGAAAAAAAACGGAAAAGAACGGAGATGGACTCAGCCTTTAAAGCAAGATGCACGGTTTCATTTATTAACATTTAACCGAAGCATGCATTTTCTCTGACCTTGACCAAAGTGCTTTTTTGACTAAAATCCATGCAGCAATTCTGTTTCCTGCCAAAATGTAGTTGACCAAAGAAAATTGTAGTATATACATGTGCTGACACGGATTTGTTTCTTGCAGAAAATGTTAGCTTTTTATTGCCCACATCAAATTTGTATCTTGTTTTAGAATCATAACAGGAAGCTATAAAGCGTGACTTCTTTTGTTAATTTTTGTGAATCTAATTTTGTATTAGATTAAGATTTGTGCATCCATCCAAGAAATTCCCCAAAACTTAGATATCACATATACAATTACTGCTATTTGCGTAGTAAAAATCCAATTAGATGTATTATGTATCTTGATTATTTTGCCTCACCAACATATAAAACTCCTCAGGCATATTCAGTGAGCCTTTTTTTTCCCCATTCCACCTGAATGCTTAATTACCTAAATGAACTCATTATGTACATCACTGGACTAATTTAACTATTTGTCCAAGGTCAAGTCTGACAGAGATTTAAAGTGACCAGTCTGTAGGCCTGGGAGACAAGGAACAGTGTCGAGTGCCAAGAAGAGCATGTAGAAAAAGAGGGGAAAAGAGATGATGGTGTAAAAAAATGGAAAACAAATCCAAATTGGGTAGGTCATACCTGGAGAGATGAAGTGAGGTGCAGGGACCGCCCATTGCAGGTGAGCAAATATAACTGCAATTGTTGACCACAGCTGCAGTATATGGGCTACAATATATGATGCAGGTAACTGGGTTTAAGAGTTCATAGAGTGAAACACTAGGATCTAATGACACAGCAGTCTGCCTACAGCATTAGCCCATCGCCTGTAGGATGAATAAATCAACTCAATCATCATGCCACACTATGTTGAAAGTGATGAACTTAACCAGAGATTGAAAGAGCTGATGCAGCTGAAAACTTTTTTTGGGTCGTTTCACCAATCTGTCATCCAACAATAACGGCAGCAAAGGCTCCTGAGCACTCGTGGCAATCTTTCATTCATTCATTCATTTTGAAAACAGTTCAATGTGCCACGATGATGAAGGACAGGTAAACAAGTTTGTTCGGATGTTTTTAAAAGGAGAGGGTAAATAGATATATACAGTAGTAGGGTTAAAATATTTAATCGTGGTTAATCGCAAATTAATCTCACATTTTTTATTATTTAATACTTATCAACATGGGAGTGGGAAAATATGCTTGCTTTATAAATGTATGTATACATTTATTATTGGAAATCAATTAACACAAAACAATGACAATTATTGTCCAGAAACCCTCACAGGTACTAAATTTTGCATAAAAAAATATGTCATATATCATGACATGGCAAACTCAAGCCCAACAGCTGTTAGTGTGTCAGTGTGCTGACTTGACTATGACTTGTCCCAAACTGCATGTGATTATCATAAAGTGGGCATGTGTGTAAAGGGGAGACTCGTCTCGTGGGTATCCATAGAACGCATTTTAATTCACATATCTTGAGGTCAGAGGTCAAGGGACCGTTTTGAAAATGGCCATGACAGTTTTTCCTCGCCTAAATTTAACGTAACTTTGGAGCGTTATTTAGCCTCCTTCGCGACAAGCTAGTATGGGATAGTTAGTACCAATGGATTCCTTTGTTTTTTCTAGTTTAGTAGTATCCTCACACTGAGCCCACTACAACCTAAAAAACGCAAGTTGCATTTATGCATTAAAGAAATTAGTGGCGTTAAAACAAATTTGCATTAACGCATTATTATCATCACGTTAACTTTGACAGCCCAAATACATAGATAATAAACTATGAAAAGATTAACTAAGATTTGGTCAAAATTAATGTGTAATGAATATTTCATGCTCTAAAACCATGCTAAATGCTTGGTACCATCGGTATAAAAGTTGTTTGGATTAATCTCATGAAGCATTAATAAGATGTCAGCTGACAAGCCAACAGACTCAACTTGTCACTTTTTCTCTTTTAACTTAATGGATCACACCTACAGCTGCAGCAGGGAAATATATCCTGTAAGTCCTTAAACAAGTATCTAGGGACCATGTCACACGTTTTTTCCTTCCTTCCTTCCTTCCTTCCGTTTTTTTTTGTTTTTTTTGTTGGTGGGGGTGTTGCATTCTGTATAATTGACAACATCACTGTTGGGTTTTGTTTGTGGCTACATCACAAAAGAGTTGTAAATCATGAATGAGAGTTATTTTGCATTTTGTCATGTTGCTTTGGGCAGGATGAGTGTGATGAATAGGCCTACAGTGTAGGGGACGAATGAGTGAAACAACATGGGGAGTGTGATAGGTCCCACTAACTATTGTGCCCCAACAACTGCACTGGTCCCCTCCCCACAAAAAAAACATATTATACATTTTCAGATATTAATAGTAACAGGAATTCTGATTAAAATCTTAATTGTAATATATCTGGTATTGTTTTCTTTAATATAATATATGTATTCCGCTTCATGTTTTATAGCAAATCGGGCCCTCTGCTCTCTCCATCTCTTATCTGGCTCCGCTCGACTCCTGTTCCCGGGGACCATGGGGAAGGACAAGTCCTGGCTGTCCTGGCTCTTGACAGAGGAGATAAATCACTCAGCACACCGGAGGATAGCCTTCCAGTCGGCAAGCTGGGAACTTCATTATCCCGCCCCTGCCACACATTACCATGCAGATCGTCACTGATTGGGCCGGCGCTGTGGCGTGCGCAGCCTACTTCTGTCACCGCCAGAGGAGTCTCAGATCCGTCTCGTGTGTTGAGAGAGAAGAGAGGAGGAAAAGAGTCGTAGATAGAAAAAGAAAGGTGGAAGTGAGAGGTGATGTTTTAAAATAGGAAGATTTGAAGAGGAAGTGGGGAAATTTCACCAACATCACCTCAATAATAGGGATATTTGGCATGAAAACATCACCACACAAGTTGGTTTCTGTTGGTTTCTGTTGGTTTCTGTTGACGTCTGCAATACTGTCTGCAAATTCATGCAAGCACACTGTGTAAATTCCACTATGGTGTAGTTTCCTTAAGCAAGGACAAGGAGAGGCCCAGGAAAACCACAATTTCTACTTTTTTGCTCACACTATTCTGCATCAACACTTTCACTCTCACACCTTGTATGTTTTTAAAACAGAGTAATTTTCTTCACCACAAACCACCCATCTTGAGAGCTCTTGATTTATTTATAGACACCCAACTTACGTATGATTTATAGAACGCAAAGAAGTATTGAATTACAACTGCTTCCATTGCAATTATGTGTTATTTGATGTAATTAAATAAATACAACTTGGTTTTCTTAATGATCTTTTACACAGTTCAGTTGAAAACTAACATTGTTTTACAAAACAGGATGTGGATATGGTCAGTTAAAGTTAATGAACACGTATAAACATATATAGAGCAAGAGATGTACAGTGTGTGTGTGTGTGTGTGTGTGCGTGTGTGCGTGTGTGCATGTGTGCGTGTGTGTGTGTGTGTGGTCCTGAGGCACAGGGTAATATGATCCATGCTTGTCTTTGGAGTCAGCATGTGGGGGATTGGTGCTCTCCCATCTCACTAAGTGAGCACACACACACACACACACACACACACACACACACACACACACACAACCACCCACACACACACACAGTACCAGAGTGGCAGATTTCCTGGCAGAGATCAGTAATAGATCGACAAAATGTTTGAGTGTCAACTTCAATTCATTTGAATGAATGCCTGTGTGCGTGTTTGTCTGCACAGACACACACAGTCCAGTGTGCTGGTGTGTGTGTTTATCTTTTTGTGTATTGCTATGCAGGCATCAGTGTGATCAGTTGTAAAGTGACAGAAAGAGAAAGGAGACATACGCGACTACTTCTATACAGTGATCAGTAGTAGAAAGTATTTCATTCTGCTGTGCCTCATAGCAACAAAAGCAACCAAAATTGGTAATTTGTACCAAGCCATATAGCAGACATAAGTATAATTAACTAGGCATGTACTAGTCTACTACTCTGGTTCTGCTTTCAAAAACATGTTGTTATGAACTCTGTAGCCCATCTACGTTTATATACCAGTATACATTTTTACTCTTGAAAACATCCCTTGTGATATAACTCATGTGTATTGCACCCAGAGTTCAATGGGGCCAGTCTGGCTGTATGCTAGGTTTACATCTCTCTCTCTCTCTGAATCTTTACCATCCTCTGGGCATCAAGCTGGATCAATGCATTGGTGAGCTGTAACCTGATCGCATTGATCATTTTTCTTTCATTTATTGGCTCCCCACCAGTGAAAAACACTGGAGAAAAGGATAAAGATAAGGGAAATGTCCAGAAATCCACAAATGGAAACGAAAATCTCATCAGAAATGGTGCTTATCACAATATTTAGGGATTGAACCAAGTAAACTTATCGAAGGGAACATCATTCAACAAAGTGTGAAAGATTTACATTATACACACACACACACAGACGGAAACCTATCTGACAGGAGAAAAAAAACAGCGATAATCACTGAGGTACAAAGTTATTAGATGTGTTACAGCATGAGGTTATCGGCAAGACACCTCTCAGTGAACGAGATGGACCGTCGGGCTGCGGAAGTCAGGAATGACAGCGAGGAATTCTATTATCACTGGGAGTGGGAGGATGGGCAGGAGTTCCAGGTGTTCTTAACAAGAAAAAAAAGTGACATTTGAAATTAGCAAACATTTTATTCCACACTTCTGAACCATGGGGTGAGTGCAAATGAAACTGAGAGGGGAGCGTGACTCCTCCACCTCTCAACCTCGAGTTCTCACCGCTGTCAGCAGATGTCAGGTAGCTTCTGCCTGCGCCGCCACCTCTCTCCTTCTCATAATAATAATATTCTGTAATCAGATATCAGAAGAAGAGTGCATCCTCTCTCCCTACGCTTGGTATTTGTTCCTCTACCTTAAACTTTTGTATGCCCTCCCCGCTTTCCCCCCCTGTCTAACCCTCCCCTCCCCACCCCCCAGCCCAGGTCTTGTGTGTCGGAGGATCCCCAGGGTGTGTGTGGGCTAATTAGGGTGAGGCAGATCGGAGGGAAACACAGGTGTTAGCCAGACCGTGCTCGCTGTACAGAGTAATGACTGTACCGAAGCCCCCTCATCCCACCACCCTCCCCCCAGGGTAATTTGTCGCTACTCTGTATAACCATGCATCTCTCTGCTCCACTTCTGTTTGCTTTTCATTAATTCTTTTTATGTGGTTATTTGTTAGCATTATTTATGGCCCACACAAATATTAGCGCCATTAAGAAAGGAGATATAACAATGACTTTGCCACTGTGGTCCTTACCTGAGCCGCGAGGGTTAGAGCTGTTGATGTGTCTTTATCAGGTCAAGGTGGTCTGTTAATGTGTGTGTGCTGCTGTGATACCTAAGCTTTGTTTTACGTCAGCTGTCAGGCAGACTGTATAACTTCATTTCTCAGTTCCCTCAATGTTTATTGCTTCTGACAGACTTCGTATATCACATTTCAATCGTGAAATAATACGAATCTCCCTTTAGTGATGTTCAAATACCTCTAATAATCTGATTGGAGAAGAAATGACTGAAAATCTCGAAAAGACAAATAACGGAGCAGGAGAACGTTCTTCTGCTTCTTACTTCTGATTATTAAATTATGACTAGGGAGCCAAGTAAAGAATTTATGAGCACAAATCGACAGAGAGTTGGAGTAACAGACAGTAAAAAAGAGAAAGCAGAAAGGGTGAGTGATGGGAGGAGTGTGCAAAAAGAAATTGTTGAGACAACTGCGAGATCGACACAGAGAGAGGATGAAGAGGGGGTGGGGGGGAAGACAGCACGCTACTGTTAAGTGCATAAGTGGCGAAATGCACCCAGTGAGGTGGAACTGGACCCGGTGAGAGAATATTGTCCCGGGTCAAGCCGAGTCAGAATCACTTGGGTGACTGTTGCTCACTGGAGCGGAACACAGCTGAGGGAGAAAGCGGGTGCAAACCTGAGTCAGCGCCATATTACCACTTACTTTGTAGAAAACACTACGCTGTGCTACCACCATGATATGAAAGATATTCATCAAAACAACCGCGTTACTCAGTTATTCATTTCCTTCCTAAACGACTTTCTACTTCACGCTGACATGTTGCAGGGTCAGATATATTGCTCCGCACATCATCATCACATTTCAATTGATAACACTCACACAATACGGCAAGCATTGTGCAATCTCAATATGATACAACATGTATAATCCCAAAGAACTTAACTGTCAGCAGACATCCAATATTTAAAACGAGTAAAAACTGTCCTTGGAAACCACTCACTACTGCAAAATTACAACACAGCTGAGCTTTGTTTACAACAAAACAACTTGGTTAAGTACTTTGTTAAGGTTAGTGAAACGTCATGGTTAGGGTTGAAATGACTACTTCGTTAAGGTTAGGGGAGCATCGTCACCATGGTTACAATAATAAACACTTGGTCAAGTTAAGTCGTTGACTCGTGGTTGGAAATGGGAAACAAACTGCAGTCTATCGTTTTAAAGCTCAATGTTTTGCTGACCCATCCATCCACACCGACCTCCTCCCTACATGGACCATGGATGTATAATAAGAACTGGATACCAGACCCCAAGATGGCACCCATTCAGTCCAATTCGAATTGCATGCCTGGCGCATACGCCATAAAAGTTCTCTAGCTTTCAGGTTTACTTCCAGGATATGCGTCCCACTGAAAAAACACAGTAGTGGAAAGAATTGGAAGCAAGCTGAGCGGCAGCGCTGTATCCAGGTCTTATTATAGAGCCATGATATGGACTTTGTGGCTCTATAATACAATCACCTGACATCCTGCTTTACTCATGTCATAATTAGGACAGCCCACGAGAGAGCTTCGTCACTTTCACATAAAAATATGTCATTTTGGGGCATTGATGATGTGACTGATGCCATCTGTTCTTTTCCTGTTTTGTTTCTGTTGTACATGTAGATGACTGAGACGGTTTGCTGTACTGAGGCCATGGTAGTTTGTATCATTTGAAAGCAGGTGAAGACATGGAGTCATGGGAGAAGGTCCTGTGGCTCTCAGAAAGGTAATTAGGTTTGCTACGGCTTTCCCAGGAGGCAACCTCCGAGTCTGAGAAGTGAAGCCAATGCAGTGCCTTAAACTTGCATTCTTTCTAATAGCCAGCAGGGGGCAACCCCTTATGTTGCAAAAAGAAGTATGATTGTATAGAAGTCTATGAGAAAATTACCCTCCTTCTCACTTGATTTATTATCTCAGTAAACATTGTAAACATGAGTCTTTGGTCTCAATCGCTAGTTTCAAGTCTTCTTCAATACAGCATGATGTTCATTTAGTAAATTATGGTCCCATTTAGAGTCAAATAGACCATAAAGTAGGGTATCCTTTAAGGCGTGGCTACCTTGTAATTGACAGGTTGCTACCGCGGCGTTGTCCGGTCTGGGAGTTGTCCGTGTTTTTGTCTTACAACTTTAACCCTTTCACAGTGTGTTTTCAGTTCATGAAAGTTAAATTGTAACACAAACAAGATGCCGACGACCAAAAAACAACTCAAGGATTCAAAACAGCAGTCCACAAACCAATGGGTAACGTCACGGTGACTACGTCCACTTCTTACATACAGTCTATGGGCTTGCCCCCTTGCAAACAATATGCGTTGTACATCACGTTCAGTACCGTTCTGAGCTTTGGCAAGTTAAAAGAGCTCCCAATAGGTTTCATTTGGGCTTATAACTGTATCAGGGAGGTACTGCATATGATGCTACAATAGCTGATAGTCAAGCAGTGCAACAAGCAGATACCTATGCTCCCCAAACTCATTTGTAATGTGACTAAATGTGCATTGTTCACCCACAGTTTCCTCTGTCCTCTCAAAAATGTTGTCAAATCGTCCTCTCTCTTTCAATACTGTGGCAGAATTCTGCAACTGTGTTCAATCCTCTTCAAAAAAAATCCCAAGGGCCCATTGCAACAACATTCAGGGTATCACTACAAACATACTGCATTAATGAAACAAATCACCTACATCTAATTAATGCCCATGGAGTAATTTATTATTTAATTGAAGCCATTTAGTTTGGAGTTGATTATGATGAGGTGACTCATTACTGAATGTCAGTGGTATCCAGGGGGACGTAGAGATTTGTGGACTGAATTAATTTAAAAGCCTCTGCTCAATGTGTTGAATGACTTGTAACTGTGAATTGAAAGCATTCTTTCACAGTAGTGTGTCAGTGTTGTTGCACTGACAGCAGAATTATCAGCTGAGGAGTTGAAAGACTTCTACTGATGTCTTTAAGTTTTAGGAAAAAGGTTCAGAGTCAAATGCCACCTATGCATGTCCTTGGGGCCATGAAAGGCAGCTACCTTGCACCAGGTGGTAACCACGGGAACAAGTTGTATTGTTAGCAAGTTCACTGTCAATTAATCAATGTAGATGAAACCTAATATGCCAGATCTATCACTCACTGTGCAAGTTCTGCTTTAACAGCAGCAGAAACGCTTGTGTTTGAGCCAGCAGCCAAAAAAATGCATTGTGCAGAGTACAAGATGGTAATCTCAAAGGAGATCTACTGGAAATAATGTAGCTTTAACTTCAGAAAGGTGTCTCTTTTTTTTACTTTACTGTGTCTCAGGAGATTCACTATTTGAGGGAATCACAGAATGATTTGAAAAGTAAAATGCCTTCACTCACTGTACATCATCAGTCTAAGTGAATTAGTGTTATTACTGGTAACTTAAATGATAGAGTGGTGTGGCATGCTACAGATTTTAGGGATATGGAGGAGCCATTGAAATCATTTGCACACAATTTATTTGCTCTAATTTTGTTTCTGTTTATTTTGCAGTAGAGTAGTGCTTATGTTCACTGGAAACTTTCAGTGAAAATGCAGGAAATCTTCATATATTGCAGCAATAAGGAAGGGTGTGAAGGTCAGGGCGGTCAAGTTTAGTTTCTCTGACATTTAACCATGATCTTTCACCAACCTTAGACAAGTAGTTTTATTTGCATGACCTTAGCCATTCCTTCACAAAACTGTAGCTGCCAGGCACATACACTGTATGAATCAAGGCAATCGAAGAAGCTTGGTAGCGAACATTAAAATCATCGTTACTGAACATTATCTGAGGTTAAGCATAATTGTCCAATATCAAAGTTGTCCTTGGCGCTGTAGTTTTTTTCATCTGAGCAGAGGCTGCTGGTAATTTCTGTTAAAGGACTCTGGTCAGGATGATTTCAACTCTCCAAGTTAACATCTGTATTTTCTTAATAGTTTCATGAATATGCATGTGTAGCTTGGCAAGTTTGTGAGATGATTTTAGAACAGCATGACACACAGTTTCATTGCATTTCATACTCTTTATTTCCACTTTTTAAAAAAAAAAAATATTCTATTCCAATTTATTTTATTTACGTCCTCAAATCATGATCTCAAGAACTAGTGTATAGCGTCCAAATATGTGTTTGAACGTGAGCATAACATATTTATATTGGGGCGTGATGAGTTGTTTGCTGTGTGGTATTGTTTGCACTTGTCTTCAGCAGTGCCTACAAGTCACAGTTTGAGGACTTGAACAAAAAAAAAAATCCAATCTAAAAATTGATGCAATAACAATTAAAAAAAACAAATCCTTCACCTTGTTCACTGTAATTGGTTTAACTGATATGTTTTATTAAGTGTCAAAAGCACCAGCGGGGCTCGCTCTGTACGATCTGTCACATGGGGCGCCACGGCATAAAATGGGTAATGGAGGAACA
>CAKAOH010001412.1:0-12081 GCA_916701665.1 Sebastiscus tertius | reverse complement strand
TAAACTGAGGAATTTAGCAAGATTGTATTCTAGTCTGACTCTAAGACAGGTGTTTATTATGGCCACCATCTATGAGAACCTGATGTCCCTGCATACTGGCAGGTGAGCTGCTATTAAAACAGTTTGCTCTCAGGTGTCCATTCACCGGTGTGACCTCCTGCTGGTTCTCCAGCTGGGGATGCCCAGACTGGGATCTGACCTCTGAAGATCTCCCCCCATTGTTGGCTCAACTGGTGTGTCCAAAACAGCTGCTACAACCTGTTGGACCACTCACACTTCAGAGTGGGCACACCAACACACTCCGTTTAGGACACAGACCGGGGGTGATAGGAATGTTACTAGAGCTGCAACGATTAATCGATTAGTTGTCAACTATTAAATTAATTGCCAACTTTTTTGATAATCGATTAATCGGTTTGAGTCATTTAAAAAAAAAAAAGTCGTGTTGGAGAACTACGGTGGCCTTCAGGTGACGTTAAAACATGAAAGTGTCTCTCTAGAGCCAATGTTTGGTTTGTCCATTCTGGGCTACTGTAGAAACATGGCAGACCAACATGGCGTGTCCATGAAGACAACCTGTTCCCTATGTAGATATGAAGGGCTCATTCTAAGCTAACCAAAACACAATGATTATTAGTTTCAGGTGATTATACACTAATGAAAATATAGTTATGAATATTATATTCCAGTTCTGCTAATAGATCCCCCAAAATGTTAAACACTGTTCCTGTAACGTCAAGAAAATATCAGAGATGTAGCAATAAGAGATCTAGTCAATGTCCTCCATCCAGTTTGAAAGGTTAATCATATGTGTCTGCCTGTAAGCCATCTGAGCTCTCATCAGATTCCACTTAACTCTGTTCAAACAACCGAAGTGATGTCAGTGTGTTGAAGTACAAGTTATGACACCTATTGCTGTGACTGACCTAATTCAGACTCTTATTAATGAACACACACACGCTGACATACATTTTCAAAGTTGATTTAACCACATAGGGTACACAGAAGAAGAACGCACAGCGACAGCTCCACAAAGACGACAGCACGGACACCTGCAATAAGTTTAAATACCAACAACAGCTGCGGCCTATAGTGGAGATGCATGGAGCTGAGACACTTTTGTTTCTCATGTTTGCTGCCAACACCAGCACACACACACACACACCCAGAAGTTCACACATACACAGATGCAGCAGAGCCACAGCCAGTGACACACACACACAGACACACACACACACCACTGGGTTGTGTTTCCCTCACCCGGCAGACAAGCCGCAGTTATTTAGTCTGCCTCCCAGTTTGTTTGCCCACTGTCTTCTCTCTTTTGTTGCTCTGCTTTGGGCTTTGTTTGATGTGAACTGCTGACTGTAGCAAATGACAGTTGCAGCTGGGAGGATGATGAGTGAGGATGAAAAGGGTCATGCAAGGTGGCCAGGTTGGATAAACAGCTAATGTTTGTGTTCAAAAAGCGACAACTGAATGGTTCCCTTCATATTCAGTTACAAAAGGACGCTGGGAAGTCGTCCAAACTGACTTGGACAAGAGTTTTCTCACGTTTGCGAGCAGTAATGCAATGGATGTTTCTTAAGGTCAGTCATTTCTTAGAAGTTCTGCTGGCTCTTTTCTACAGTGTACTGTGTTATGCACACACACACTTTGAGATATCTGGCCAGACATGCAAACTGTGTCCTTCCCCTCCCCAGCTCAGTTCCTTGGAGTTGAGCCCCAGTAAAGTACCTTTGGCAGCAAGGCAGCAGAACAGCTTGTCCTCTCAATGCTTACAGCCTGCAGGTGGGTTGGGGGTTGGGGCATCTGGAGGCTAGAGATCGGTGCAGCTATAAGGCCTATTTCTTATAACAGTTCTAGTGTAGGAACTTAAGCCCTGTTTCCACCGCAGGGACTTCGAAAATTAAGTTCTGGGGACATTTTACGGGGACTTTTTCTCCCCCCAAAATGGTACTTTCTGAAAGTACCAGAACGTTTGGGGTGGAGTTTGCAGGGAGGACCGTCGCTGATTGGTGAAACACACACATAGCACCGCTGCTTCAACTGTACCGCTTCATTCATAAAACAAGGACGAGGGGAGAGCATTTGTCTTTGTCTGATAACATTAAAAATAAAGTTAGGCTCTTCTGTCGGCCTCCTGACTCATTTAAGAAAAGAGAAAAAGAGAGAGAGAGATCATGCGAGCGACCTCAGAGGGCGAGTGGTAGAAGAGAGAGAAACGTAGCGCGGCTGTGCTGTTAATAAAAGTAGAAGAGAATAAGTTTGTTTCACAGCGTTAACGTTCTAAAGCAAAAATAAATGACTCTCAAAACTCAACAGATGATTTACTGTGGAGACGGACGCTCTTGGTTTGATTTTCTTCTGCTGCATTTCATTCATTACATCCAACGTACATTAGTAAATATATGCAGTGGTAAATATCGTCGCAGTGAGACAAAATGTTTTTTTACCAGCGTGTTTTTTTTAGATGAAAGAGAGACGGGCACACTGAACTGCAGGCTGCAGAGTGTGTTTACCGCTGTGACCACCAGCAGCCCTCGTCCCATGACATGTTGCTTTTTTATACGTCAGCAGACTGGTTTGCCTAATCTTCGCAGGTCTTTAGACCGCGGTGGAAACACAGACAACAGTGGGCGGAAGGAACTTTGTAGTTCCTTGAAACTACTAAAGGTCCCGGGAACTTTTGAGGGAAACTTAGCTTTAGTTTGTCTCTTCTGCTTCCTGTGGTCAAAAAGAGAAAGAGAGATCATTAGCTGTGGTGGGAGTGCATATTGTGCCTGATGATGAACCATTGGTGAACAAGCCTATATCCACAGGGCCAAGCCCATGGGGAGTTTGTGGTATACAGTGTGTGAGTGAGGATGTGTGTTTGGGGTAGGGGGGAGGGTTCAGAAATAAAATACAGCCCTGCTGCTCCTTGCAGGGTTCACCCTCTGCATCCATAAATGTTGCTCTCAGAGGTCACAGCGCTTAGCAACCGCTTGGATCAGGAAACACGGGACAACACACAGTCGAGACGCACACATACACAGTTTATATAGTAGCATACACTTTCCTAAACACACCCAGATTAAACTAACTTTGTTGACATGCTGTGATGATGTCTCTTTAGTCTGCATGACTGACGTAGTTATCTGAGATCAAATCGCTGATTCATCTAGAAGGCAGAACAATATTTCTATTTTTGTCTATCACGGCCTCAGTTGTTACCTTTTAGTCAATAACAGAGGATTCAAAGGGGAAAAAAGCATGTATCAGGCCATTAAATAGGCGTTATCGTTCTCTATAAGCACCATAAATGTGGGTCAATAGGGTCCTGCTACACCCAGTATTAGGTTTTATCACCTATTCACATGGTAGATCACCAAAAGAAGGCATTTGTGCAGTGCAGTGTGTGGGCTAATGTGAGACATTAACAGTTCAATAAATATAGAGGAATGTTTACATCACCTTTTAATGCAAAAATCATTGGAACATTCATTTAAAAAGGCCAAGAACTGTAATACTAGAGTGCATTGTAGTGGCTATCTTTAGTCGTCATTGTTCTTATCTTTATTAACTTACCTTCTGTCAATAACCACATTTACTGTTCACTCGTTTATTTACTTAACTGAACATTTCACGATAAAATTCACTTCACAATAAAATTCTACGGAATTGTGTGGAAGCCGCGCAGGATGATTGACAACATAAATTCAGTGGCCAAATATAGAGGAATGAAATATTCACAATATTACCCAACATTACATTGATATATATTCCTCACTGAACTCCAGCAAATAATACTATCCAAACAATAAACACAAACTTGGTACTGATAAATGGCGCTTAAAATCAGCCTAAAATCTCCTCTCTCCTTGTCCATCCTGTCTTTCTCTATTTTGAACTAAACTATAAAGGTCAAATACCTCGAAGACTCCATCTCTTTTATAGTCTCTCAAGCCAACCTATTAACTATGAATAGCAGCCTTCCATTGTGTGCAGTGTCACATTATGTTTGATGATTTCCTGCTGATATAAATGCCGGATCTTTTTTTGAACTTTTGAACCAAACTAATTGAAGTGTAAAAAAATTCAAACAAGATAAGTAATCATTCAGAAGATTAGCTTTCCCATTCATTGCTGCTGGCGCCTTGGTTTTCTCGAATTTTGCTCAGAGACTTCCCGTATACAATAATGTTTTTAAGTGTGGAAGATCACAGGAGTGCGCAATTATGTTTTGGGGTGGGATTCCCTGTAAAGACACCCAGATACATACTCGCAAATTGGACCAAAGGAATTGAAGTTTACTCAGTTGCTCTGCTGCCCAGACTGAGGTAAAGCAGTGGGCACTTTTTCCATATTCAGTAATTATACTGCTTGTACTGCTAAGAGCCACTCTCAAGGCTGATATCTAAACACAGGAAACAAGAGCGAGACCGAGCGCAGATGCACACGGCAAGACTCCCTCGCAAACAGCAGACCGTTTCCAATGATTCTACAAATCCTTTTGACACGTCTATCTTTCAGTATGTTCTCCATGGAGACCACCAATACACAAACTCCGTCGTTAATTTGCAAAGACACACACACTCAGTTCTGCATTCTTAGCTCTGCATGTGCTTCTGTGCAAAAGATATGCACATGTATAAATGCAAGTGCATGCAGACACCACTCATCCGGCACAGGTTCAGATTTTGGCAATGTGTCATCAATTCTGCATTCAGCGCTCTTTCACACAGTCGGCATCCTAAAAATAGCCCAAGGACTTTGGCTCTCTGCCCGGCCTCCCTAACTGTCAATAAGTTATCTTCTCCCTTGCACTAACGCTCAACTTTAAAACCCACAGTACCACAACCATTAACCATCCTAAACACCACAAGTTAATTGTAAATTGTTCTAAGTTGGACTGCTTCAAGGGAAATTTACAGGAATAAGGATGAGCTAACTTGATTGCTCACTACCTTTTAGAAATCTTTAACCAGAAATAGGATGTGTTGAGCATGTAGGGGAACCCTATCTGTTTTTTTTATTTCCTGTTTGATTTGAAAATACCAGACAACATGAGGGCATATTTCTGCTGTTTGTTTGCATTGTCAGTTGTTGTGTCTCTGCTAGTTTTAGTCTCAGCTCTCCTGGCTTTTTATCTGCTCTGGCTGACGATCCATTGCTATCAATTCCCTCATCTTTCTCTCTGCCTCACTGACTCCAGTAACTCCTCCTCACTTGGCATTTGATGACGGTTACAGATAACAAGGCTTCTGGTATTGTGACTCCTCTTATTTTCATTTTTCCCCGTGTTGAGCAATGTCTGCTTTATAAATTCCATGAAACTATGAAAAACTGAATTATGTAACTACATGAATTTAATGGATAGCATGAATGCTGGTCCTGGCGTATCCAAATGCTTGTAGGCGTAAATCTTTTTAAAGAGTCATATCATCATATATATATTTCTTTAACAGTTGCATGTTGCTGCCCACATACAATCTGAATAAAAACAGTCACTATGTGAAATGTCTCCTATGGGGACTAACATCATCACACATGAATACAATTGGGCTCATTGAATCCACAAGAGTCTCAGCTTTACAGTCAGACCCAGTTTATGTAATTCCAAGACTGTTTAGGGACACCATCTTAGAATAGATGAAAATAACACATTTGTACTGCATTCAAAAAGCTGCATGTGATTATCATAAAGTGGGCATGTCTGTAAAGGGGAGACTCGTGGGTACCCCTAAAACCCACTTTCATTCACATATTTTGAGGTCAGAGGTCAAGAGACCCCTTTGAAAATGGCCATGACAGTTTTTCCTCGCCAAAATTTAGCATAAATTTGGAGCGTTATTTAGCCTCCTTCGCGACACACAAGTATGACATTGTTGGTACCAATGGATACCTTAGCGTCACTCTAGCTTTAAAAATGAGCCTGCTACAACCTCCAAAAGACAGAATAGCACCAGAATAGGGACAGTCGGATTTTTAAGAGGTTAATTAAAAATCCGTACAGCGTTTTGGAGAATCGATACAGAATCACAAAACATGATTTCACGATACTTGTGTTTCGATATTTTCTTACATCCCTATTAAACAAACTATCAGGACTTTTCTTAAACAAATCACTTGCAAGGATGATCACTCCTTGTGTTGTTTTCCACACTGTAGTAGAAAAATAGCTAAGTGCTATAATATGTGGTCAATATTGAATCCGTAGGCTAATGGTGCCCAAGGCAGATGCCTCAGGTATAGAATATCACTCAGTCTCTTAAAACCTGAGATGCCTTCTTCCAACACAATTATTCATCCGTTGCACAAGTTGTGCAGTCAGTTTTTATGTGTTGACAGGCTGAGCCAGCGTACCAGAGTCTGGAGCGTTAAGGGTTACTGTAATGAAGCCAGGCGAGGAGGGGAAAGGGGGAATGCGAGGGGTTAACTGGGGCGAGAGGGTCAGAAGTTGAAGCTGGGAATGTTTTCTCCTGCCTGGCCTTTCCTTGACACAAGCCTGTGTGCCACACGGTCCCCAGGAACAGATGTGCCCACAGCCGGGGTTGGAAACACCTCCCTGTGGTGTCCCTGATGCTGGTAAACACTGTTCCTGAAGCACAGTGGGACAGGAAGACAGAAGGTACTGGACATGGTATCGATGGGAACTCAGTTGCGTGCCTAACAATCCCACTTCCTCTCTTTTTATTAAGCCTGTAACGACTCTGTGGCAGGGCGTGTGGAAAGCAGATCTTTCCAATTTCCTTATCATTCATTTAATTCAATGAATCTTCCATCATCGCTTCATCCCATTTTCCGCATATAAAGCCCGTCTTTCACAAACGATCCACATGCACAGCTGGATATTTCACAGTGGGAACTTCAGGTCAAGTGGTGCAGTAGTTAAAGGGCTCCACAGCAGCCCTATCCCATTACATGGGCCAACAGCCGTCAAACAGCAGTCCTCTGTTCACTAACCCATAGCCTAAATCTCTGCTGGACCTAAACACACTGGGCTGGTGGTGGAGGGGGTGGTGGCCCGACAGGATGGGGGTTAAGTTCAATGCTGGACACAGCGGGGAGGAAATCCTGTCTGAGTCTTGGGTGAAGGGTCACTGGGGGTCAGCTCCTATCCTAAATCCTTAGTTTGGGGTTGTCAGATAAACTCTGACCTTGGACCAGTCTTCTGAAGAGAAACTCATGTAGATCACCAAAGACAGAGCAGCTGTCTGGAACAGACACAGAGCTTCTTATTGATTTCTATATGTGCCTGCAGACCACATTAGAAGTTTCAAATAGAACCTCAAAAGCAGAAACTTCACAGTATGCCTCAAACACATCAAAAGATCTGATCAATCATCACCCAGAGAACACGTGAAAGAAAAACATGCAGCCACCCAAATGTGAACCATGCAGGGAGCTCCATTTCACATCCCTTTCTGTTGACAATCAATCTGGTTCACCAACATGAGAGTGTGGCTGCGATGCGGGCTGCAGTGAAACAGGATCCTGCAGGAAGAAACTCAAAGGGGAAAGAGTGAGAGACACAGAGAGGGAGGATGGAGGGAACAGTGCACTGCTCTGCTCTGTCTCCGATCAACTTGACATGTGCGACTTGTGTCTACTCTGCGTCTCCGTTGGAAACCCCACACGCCAATTTCAACAAGCAGTGTCGTGAGGAGTGGCAGGCAGGATGTGGGTGGGACCAGCCAGAAATAAAAAAGAGAAGATGAAGGAAAAAGTTTTATTAACACCACAGTAGATGTGAGCAAGAGTAATGTCAACTTCTTTATAGGAACAGTGTGTAACATTTCGGGGGATCTATTGACAGAAATGAATATAATATTTATAACTATATTTTCATTAGTGTTTAATCACCTGAAAATAAGAATTGTTGTGTTTTTGTTAGCTTAGAATGAGCCCTTCATGTCTACATAGTGAGCGGCTCCTCTTCTTGGAGTCTGCCATGTTGCTCCTCCATGTTTTTACAGTAGCACAGAACAGATAAACCAAACTCTGGCTCTAGGGAGGGCCTTTCACGCTTATACTTTACCTGAAGGCCACCGTAGTTCTCCGACACGCTTGTGAAAAAGCAGTAACATAAGCAGCAGAGTGTAAAATCGTGGTACCACCAGGTATCCTTATTATGGTAAGGATGGCCCCTGAGCGAGCCGAACGGTGTAACCACGTTACCGCAGTCTTGCAAAGGGAGGAGTGTGCGGAGGGGTATTCAGTTGGTTGCAATCTGATCTAGATGCCACCAAATCCTATACAGTGTACCTTTAAAGGACCAGTGTGTAACAAATAGGGGGGTCTATTGGCAGAAATGGAGTATGATATTGATAAGTATGTATTCTTGATATCCTGATAATAAGAATCATTGTGTTTTCGTTACCTTAGAATGAACCTTTATATCTACATAGGAAGCGGGTCCTCTCCAAGGAGTCCGTTATGTTGCACCGCTATGTCTCTACAGTAGCCCAGAATGGACAAACCAAACTCTGTTAACTTTTCCTGCTTGGGCCAGAGTCGAAAACATTACTTGCTCCCGCCGTCGTCGCCGCCGCTCTCCCTCTCTTGCTTCACCACTCACTTCCCACGTAAACACACTCTACGCACGGGCTCTGCTTCAACTGGCTTTAGAGAGGGCCATTCGCATCGGCCACCGTAGCTCTCTAACACGCTTGGCACATGGGAGAGGCTTCAGTTGGTTGCAATCTCCTCACCTCACCGCTAGATCCTATACACTGGACCTTTTAAAGAAGAAATATAACCTTATTCCCTTTCCTTATTTCTTGTTGTTGGCGATATCTGAGCAAATGTCACGCTCCACCACATACAGCATCAACATCCTATCATGTTATAAGCTTTCAATAACTACTCTTTTATTCCTGATTCACACTTCTCTCTCCTCTGGCTTGTGTTCATACTGGGAAGCCAACCAAATCATTTGCCCTTTTCCTGATCTGGTGCCTCAACCTGACGCACTGTATCAGGTTATCTTGCGTGTATCCAAATGTGTGTGTGTGTTAATGGAGAATCGTGTGTCATCTCCTGGAAAGAGGGGATGAGAAGGACAGAGAAGGGGGTTAGAGAAAGACAGTGAAAGATACTTTATAAGAGAGTTTATAAGAGAAAACTAGGAGAATATCACTGCAGTTCTTCTAGTTTCTTTTCTCACTAAATGATAAAAAAAGCAATCGCAGAGATTTAGGTAATGGCTTCTGCTTCTTTTTGAGGACTAAGCTGCTGCTATGCTTTTTGTACTGACTTCAGCTCTTTCAGAAACCATATATGGAGGGAGGGCTTTTTTCACTTTACTAGCGTGGGCTGAGGGAGTGAGCTCTAAAAATAAAACACATGTTCCTCCAGGTCTGTGGGAGCAGGGGCCCCCAGCGTATTGTTTTGGGATATGGGGGAGGACAGGGAGGATCTGGCCTAGAGAGAGATACTGCAGAGGGGGCAGGGCCGCTGTACTTTCAAGAAAAGAGTTGAGAAAATATTCTCGCTTGCACATGTGCAAGCTCTTTTGTAAGGTATACACGTCAAAAGGAAAGGAAATTGAGATAAAGTCAATTCTATTCAGTTGCGCAAATAGCCTTTTCTCCTTTCCTGCAAGCATTGGAGGTTGAAATGTGGGGCAGTGTGTTTGTTACTTGTGTGTCTCCGATGGGGTGAGGGGTGGTCAGGATTGCTGTCCATAATGCTGAGTACACCCCAGCTGAAAAGGTGCATCCATGAGCCTTTTTATTGATTTACAAAGCCCTCAGGGAACCAGTAGGGATAAGGGTTAAAAGTATCTGAAGGGGCCAGTGTGCTTATGCATGCACACAGCAAAAACATATTAGTGAGTGTGTGTTTTGTTGGGATAACTGAATGAAAGGAGCGTATCCATCAAGCTAAAGTGGAAAGACTAAGAGCTCTTCTTGGTGAGGAACGAGTTAAAGCCAGCTGACTGAGATGTGTGGGGGGAGTTTGCACAGAGCAGAGAAGGGGAAATGAAGGGATATTAAGGGAGAAATAAGCATGAGGGGGCTGGATACTGTATATCACGTGTCTGAATTTAGCACCAGTCCTCCTACCTCCTACTGCTGTATCTTTGTAGACTGTTCAGCAAAGTGGAAGAGGGAAGAGTGGGGGAGGAGTGTGTGTGTGTGTGTGTGTGTGCGTGTGTGTAAGTGCAAGAAAAGCAAAAGAAAGTATGAGTAAGAATAAGATATAAGCATGAAAGAGTTGTAACCAAACACTGGGGGTAATTAGTGATATCATGACACTATCAAATCTGATCTCCCCTTCAGATAAAGTTTTTTAACGTCAGCTAGTCATGCTATAATGTTCACTCACTAATGATGGAGATTGACTTAAAGTAAGTAAGCAAAGTATAATAAGCTGTAACACTTTAACAGTCTACCATGCAAGTGTCATAGCACACTGACAGCGAAGAGTATAATATTTATAGTGCTACCCAGTGGTGGAAGGTAACTGAATACATTACTGAAGTACTGTTTGTAAGTACAATTGTATGTTACTTTATACTTCTACTTTTCAGAGGTAAATATTGTACTTTATTGAACTCTATATTTCACCTGCTTGGCAGTAATGTTAGCTGACCAGACGAAGGTCTCTCCACGAATCAATGCTGATCCCAGTGTTGGCTTTTCCTGCTTCAGCCTCCCGACCGCCTATGACTTTTTTCTCGTAATATTACGACTTTTTTCTCATAATATTATGACTTTATTCTGGTAATCTCAGATTTTTTTCCCTCAATGTGGCCCTAATACTCCGTCGTACATTTGCACTTTGGCCCTCACTGCATTAGACTTATATACTATATACTTAAACTATAAACTGTGTTACATCATCACAATGCTCAAATGTTTTTGTGGCTCCAGACAGATTTTTTTTTTTTCTTTGACTAAAATAGCTCTTTTGATAGTAACGGTTGCTGACCCCTTATACTATACTAATGAGAACTACAGACAGTGAGTGGTGCAGGGACATCATGGACATCAGGTGTCCTGGATGATTTGATTACTATCATCTTCTACTTGAAGGAGGACATGTGACGTTTCGTCAGCGTAAAGGGGGCGTGTGCTGTGGGCGCGTCATCACCGAGGAGTGTCTGCGCTCAGCCAATCACAGAGCAGAAGTGAGCTCTGTGGGCGTTGCCGCTCCTCCCACGTCATCCTGTCCCAGCTGCAGCACGCTTTTGTTCAAACTCACAAGTCAGACAGTCGGTCCTTTACAGACAGAGGTGCGCGGGTTTTTTTTTTATGTTACTCACCAAATGTGCTTATATAAAACGCTGACAACAACAGTGTCGCTGTTTATGTGTTTTTTTAACCTACAGTGACAGCTTTGGAAACTTGTTTTTTGTTGGTGAAGTTGTTCAAACAAGGACAACAGCAAGGTGTCCTGGAAGAAGGGAGGATTTTTTTTTCCTTCAACCAGTCGGTTTTTTGCTGGAGTATGACTGCTGCTGCTGTCATGTACAGTCACTAGACACAGTGAGTTTATATGCTACCTTTCATCCTCCTCGCTGGATATATCTATGGAGAGGAGGTCCTGTATCTCTTGGAGTTACTAGACAGCACCGTGAATGTTGAATTCACCGACCTGGATAGCAGAAGACGACACATTTAACCTCATTTGAATGCCTTTGCAAGGAGTTTGCTGGTTTCTGTGCTGCAGGCAGGGCTTCAGTTTGCTCGGACGGGACTATGGGGAGAAAGAGGAGGAAGAGTCGTTTGAATTGCGCAACAAGGAGGACTTGACTCCCAATGGACGGGTAAAAAAAAAACCCTCTCCACCTGCACTACACTACAACTCCTGTGTATGGATACTTCACACACACACACACACACACAGTTCATATAGCATAATCTCATTGAATGTATACATTTTAAAATGTCAAATAGTGGCTGAATAAACATCTTCTTGCACATTATACTTTGAACATTTTCATAAAACAGGCTCAACTTTATAGGAGCATAATTTCAGTTTTGTGCAAACATACAGTTCTTGATATAAAAATGATTTACTTTTGAAATATGGATTTGAACTTGAAGGTATGATAAGAAATGCAACCTATAAGATAGAAAATATTTTGAA
>CAKAOH010001411.1:0-43362 GCA_916701665.1 Sebastiscus tertius | reverse complement strand
TACTATATATATTATTATTATTATTATTATAATAATAAACAAAATCAATCAATAACAGCTTAGAAAATCTTACTTTCAAACAGTATTTTAAAAACACAATTTTCAACTGGATTTTTGTTTTATTGATTTTTTATCATATGCATTTTATTATTTTTTTAATATTGAAATTAAACACTGATAAATTCCCACTTTTGTTTATTTTTTTAAATAAAAAAGAAAACCGAACCGACCCATATGTGTGCACACGTTAGTAGTAACTGAATTGTTCTTTAATGACACCTTGATGATCAAACCATCGTGATCATGGAGGAGAGAAGATCTCCTCTCTGCTGTTATTGTGACAGCATTAAAACACGCAGGAACTGAAGCATTTTCTGACTCAAAGTGTCTAAAATGTTTCGTTACCCGTGGCAATATTTGATCAGTGGGTATTTTTCAGCGCTCTAAAGCTGAATCAAACATATATTTGAATATCAAGCTATCGGGCGGATACATCACTGAAGCTGAGGCAGCCTTTGAAGCCTCCTGGCAGAGCTGCGCCAGGGAGCCTGCAGTGGTTTTGGCTGCATTGAAGTTAGTGTTAACACTGCACCTCATCGGTGGATCAGAAGCACCCTGTAGCGAGACACCTCACCTCTACGCCACAACATCAGAGGTGGAGCCGCCTCCCTGGGTGTATAGGGCAGCCCACTATCAACACTTGTGTGTTTGTCTGTGTGTGTCTGCTTGACTGATGCATCTTTGGAGTGTAATGTTGTTGCCTTTGTGCTCGTCTGTCTCCTCACTCCGCTGCCTGTCACTTTGACTTCCCAGCTGTTTGATTGCTCGTGCTGCTTCTTTGTCCATCTCGTTACCTCTCGACTCACCTGCCTGTACACTGTCTTACCTGTCAGTTTGCGTGACAGCCTCTCTGCCTGCTAGTTGTTGTTCCTCTCCTTCCCTTTCCCTGCAAAATATTTCTGTGTGTTATAGGTTGAAAGTCAGCAGAAGAGGGCGTAGTCACTGTGACATCACCCATTGGTTTGTGGACTGTCGTTTGAAGCTTCAAGATCGGCATTTAGGCCGTCTCCATCTTGTGTTTTCGCCCGGCACTATCTTGTTTTTTTTGCAACCAGAAGTGACACGAGAGGATGGAGGTAAGTACAACCAAACATGGAACAAGATATTATTAGGCGTCCAAAGTGTTACAATTAACTTTCATGAACTGAAAACACACTGTGAAAGGGTTAAAGTTCTAAGACGAAAACACGGATGACTCCCAGACCGGACAACGCCGTGGTAGCAACCTGTCAATCACAAGGTAGCCCCGCCCTAAAGCATCCCCTGCTTTATGGTCTATTTGACTCTAAATGGGACCATCATTTACTAAATGAACATCATGCTGTATTGAAGAAGACTTGAAACTAGAGATTGAGACCATAAACTCATGTTTACAATGTTTACTGAGGTAATAAATCAAGAGAGAAGTAGGCTCATTTTCTCATAGACTTCTATACAATCAGACTTCTTTTAGCAACCAGAGGAGTCGCCCCCTGCTGGCTGTTAGAAAGAATGCAAGTTTAAGGCACTTTAGCATTCAGACCCCAGAGTTGCCCTCTGGTCTATGTACATATAATGGCATCTGTATGCTTTTCTGCAACCCCTTAAGTAAGCTGTCATCAGAACATGCTAACTCTACCACACGGTGCCATACACTGCACTGTGCATCTCTCACTGTAGGCATGATTGCACAGCATGTTAAAGCTGCCTCTAAATGCTCTACATGCCTGTACTCTGACCCACTTTCTTTCTTCAGTGTACACACAGAACATGTATTTTTCCTGCCTGCCACATCCACTTTATCACATGGTACTGTATATAAACTGTAGCCATGCAAGTGGAGCTGCAGCCTGCATGGTCTCCTAAAAATCAGCTTCCCATACAACGAAACTGCATCGTGAATTACGTTTCGAGGGAACCTATTTTCTTCCGGATAACGTTTGTTTTTGACGTATCACAAATGCAAAAGTCTGCAACAGCTAGATGTCACTAAATCCCACACACTGTTCCTTTGATAACAGATCTGAAAACATTGTATTAATGTGAATCTAACTTACAATCAAATGAGGTATTTTAAGTTTTGATGGCAGGACACGTATACAACAAGTCAGATAATTAGTCAGTCAGTCATACAGTATAAATAGTCAGTCAGTTAATGCATTAATCATTTGGGTAACCAGTCGGTGAGTCAGATCATTACACAGTCGATCAAGCAGATAAACAGTCAGACAGATGAACAGACAGTTAGACAGACAGACAGACAGGGAGTCAGTGAGGGTATCACCGGCTCAGGCCTTCTGCACTGCAGATGTCAGACACTGGATGAGTGACAACTAACCTCCCTCAGCGCTACTTATTGATCAGCCTGGGACTCTGCTGCTGCTGCAACACACACATGCTCCTTCTCTCTCTTGGTGTGTGAGAGAGGAGGGGGGTTACAAATATAGTTTCCAGTGACCCTCATATGAACTCCATGTCCTGCTCAACAGGTCCGGGCAGCATGAAACTATCCGACAGACACATATCTGAAATATGATAGAGCTACTTTAAGTGTGTGTTGATGTATGAGGGTGGAACAATGTGGGCTGTTCTGGTGCGATACCATCAAAAGATCCATAACAGCTTCTTAAAGGAACCTGAGGTGAGAGTGTTTTGTCAACTGCTGTCTCCAAAATCAACAAGGGATTTTCAATCTCAATTTAATTCCAGTTTAAGCCAACAACAAATGTATTTCAGCTATTGCACAGTGAATTAACACACACTCTTGAAATATGTGATAAAAGTGTACAAAGGTAACACATGCATGGTTGAAAAAACCTTTATCATCGTGTGATTAGGGTATTATCAGAGTTACACAATGAGAGTTCTCTGCATCATCCAGCATCACTCATCTCCGTTTCATGAACTTACTGTAAAGTAATGTAACATAACATGTAGCCCTTGTCACAGGCTCTGCACTGTAAAAACAAAACCTGTGAAGAAACGGTGAAAGCACTGGCAGCAAAAGTTTCCAGATGGAAATCAAATTACAGTAAATAACCACAAAATTATAAGTAATAAACTGTAAAAAAAACTAAAAAAACTAAAAAACTGAGCAGATTTACAAAGAAAATTAATCAAATAACAACATATTATTGTTGAGAAATGTTTAATAAACTGTGGGAAAACAGACATATTATGTTAAAATACATTAAACACAACTGCCTTCCAGGTTAATCTCTGTAAATTTGTTGCATTTATTATTTACTCTACGAAACAATCCAGTCTATCTACCATTTGTTCATGCACAATAACTATAAGAAGTAATGTATAAGAACACAATTAGCACATAAAACCAAAGACAAATGTCTGTGCATTTACAGTATAAATCACAGGCTCTGCTTTAGTTTCCACCGTTCTCTACTTGAGGGACGAGTTCATGCAACTAAATTTCGTCTCTGCTCAGGAAGTGACACTAAATGCAAGTTTCAGTTTATTTCAGGGTTGCAGGCAGTGCTGTCGATAGAAAAATTAAAGGATCAGAATCTGTGTAGTGGAGCAAACCAAAAGACTACACATTAATTCAACCCTCTGTATGCCATGTTGGGCCACAAACCAGCTTGTGTCGGCTCCAACAGAACACACACAGCACCTTATACACTTATTTGCACACTATATGCACCGTATTTATACACCGTCTGCACGTTATTTATATTATTATGTGATTATATTGTATTTAACTGCATTGTTACCTTTTCTAATGTAATTTTACTGTTAGTTTTTGTTGCTATTATGCTGCTATGTCGAGGAGCAAAACAAAAGGATTTCACTCTCTTATACCTGTATAAATTGAGATGTAGCAATAAAGGAAACTTCACTCTTCAATGTCTTGAAAATCAATAACAATATCAACACCACTTCTCCTAGTGTTGTTTATCCCACAACCTTCTACTTCTCTCACCAAGTTAACATAACAGTGATGAGGTCGGTGTTGCTGTCGCCTTTTCATTTTCATGAATCCAAAATTGTAAAATACATATTGCCTGTAAAATACAGTAGAAATACAAAGACAACCCTATTAATTTGTTAGTTCTTTATTTTATTTTAATATTATGTATTTCATTTTTTTATGATCATGATTATTATTTTTTATTTGTGAATGCATTTAAATGTATTTTCTACTCACTTATTTACTTACCATTATTATTATTATTATTATTATTATTTATTTTATTATTATTATTATTATTATTTGATTATTATTATTATTATTATTTATTGTTATTATTATTATTATTTGATTATTATTATTTATTTTTATTATTATTATTATTATTTGATTATTATTATTATTATTATTATTATTTATTGTTATTATTATTATTATTATTTGATTATTATTATTATTATTATTATTATTATTATTATTATCATTATCATTGGCTGTTTGTTTGGCTGTTTCTCCCTGTTTTGATTTTTTTTATATTTATTTCATTTTATCTTTTATTGTATTTTGTTCTTCTTTTTTTCCCCCGTGACATAAAAATACTGCTTTTGGATTTACATATGATGATGATGACGGCACGTTCTTTGTCTTATTCATTTATATTGTATGATGCAATGAGTTTGTATCTTGGAGAACAAAGTACATGTATGGATAAAATGAGTCAATAAATCAAAAGGTTTTTTATGCAAGGACGAACCTCGTACCAAAGCCTCACAAAGTTCTTCAAAGTTGAGTTTATGAGAGGCTAGGGCTATTATAGCGTTATCGTAATGACCACAGGGGTAGCCATTGTTGTAGTCCCCATGGTGCACTCATCTTGTATCAGTTGAATGTTATTTTTCCCAAAATGTATTTCAGATGTCTTTTAGAATTAGAAATGAATAACAGAGGAGACATGGAGACTTTCAGGTAAAACTCTCAACTTACACCTGAATACAACACGTCTGTTTTCTGCGAGGGGCATTCTGGGAATCGTATGAAATCACTAAATTAGAAATAGCCGAGGCAGGTTGAGGGGAAACTGGGGCCAAAAAGACAAAGTGAATCACAACACTTCATCCCAAAATAACTCCTGGATCGTGTCAAACATCATGAATTGATGATTATATCTCCTAGCAGCGTGAGAGTCTCACAAGCTGGGAAACTTCTTTAGAGGACCCGCTAAGGCACTGAACCCAAAGTCTTCACCTGAGCTGCTCTGAGGCCTCTGAGCACCTCCCAGGTGTGAGTGTGTTTAACAGAGTGTAACATGCCGCTGTGTGCTGAGTCAGCCTCTGCCCTGAGGACCTGGGAAAGAGATGGCTGCAGTCTGCACAGGTGGATCCAAACTAAACTGCTGCCAGGAAGAGCTTGTTGAGGCTGGAGCTCCCTGAAGGTGGCAGCCTCCTTTTCACATGCTTTATAGACTCCTCACACAGCACCAGGGGGAGCGCTCCTCCACCCAGTCATCATTACAGTGCTCCAACACTGACACCGTGTGGCCAGAAACCTGCTTTCCTCTCCTACCTCCTCTATCTCCTTGTCTCCATTTTTTTCTTTCCTCCATTAGATCCTCTTCTCTTCTTCTCCTGCACTCTTCTATCTCCTTAGCTGCTCTCTTTTCCTATCTGAAATCCTTTCTTTTCCCTCCTCTTTTCCAGCTCTTCCTCCTCCTTTGATTGCTTTCCCTTCCTCCTCTACCTCATCTTGTGCTCCACTACTTCCTCCTTTCCTCCTCTCGTTTCCATTCGTCCCCCTGAAGTCTCCTCCAGCAGAGGATGTGCATGTCCTTCTGGTCCTTCTCCTCTTCCTCACCCTTGGTGTCCTCCTCCTCCTCCTCTTCCTCCCTCCTCCCCCTAAACTCATTGTAGAAAGTAGAGCATGTTTTTATTATTAATGAGGGCAGCTCTGTGGGGAATGGAGGCAGGAAAATCAACTTTTGTGCTCGTTGCTGCTCTTTTTGGTTTTACAGAAGACCTGGGACCAGTAGTGCCGAGGTTCATCTTTAACTAATTCCATCTTAAATCTTTATCTCTCAAACTTATATTGCCGGTGGCTACCGACTACATTATCTTGTGTTATACCGGCTTTAAATCTCTCACATGTGAGGTCAACAGTTAAAGCAAGGACTTGAAATGATTTATATAAAATCATTTAATATATCAAACTGAAAATAAGCAGAACTTAATTATCGGACTATGTCAAAACTATATGATCAAAATAAAATGTTTGCCAATTAGTGACAGAAATTGTATTAATTATAAGCTACTGATTTTACATGTTTATCATCTGTAAAGGCTTTATTTAGGAATCTGCTGCAAGGATTTGCTCCCGTTCCCAAAACATGTGAATACTCATTTATTTAAACTGACTTTGGTGTCACCTTGCGCTGTACAGTGTTTGTAATTTGTTGTGTGTAACATAGCATTTAACATCTGTTTTAATGATTTTGTTGTTGTTTCTACTGCTTTATTTATTTTATTTATTTTATCTTTTTCATTCAATTTTTATTTATTATTATTTATTTTACTATTATATTATTTCCCTTTTATTTATTTTATTTTATTCATGTGAAGGTGCTATAATAAATACCCCACTATAATAATAATAATAATAATAATAATAATAATAATAATAATAATAATAAATAGATGTCCTGAACATGTCATCAAATAATTTGAGTATGTTTCAAATCATTTATTTGAAAATGTAATCAGCTAAAACAGTAAAAACTGGGGGTAAAACAAACCCCAGTGACTCCCAGCAGGCAGCTCGGTAGGCTGTTCAGTTCACTGATTGGCCAGGTGTTCTCAGGTGTGTAGATGGGCGGGGCTTCAGCTGCTGCACGTGTGTGCTGTCTTCACCTCTTCCTAATCACTGAGCATGAACTGATGGAGGAAAAACTCTTCAATATTGGACTATTAAGTGTTCCAGGACTGTTTAAAAACTCAAGATACATCACTGCCACGGACTGTCGAGCTGCACGTGTTGTTTACCTGCTGAACACCTCATGGAGTAGCATCATGGAGCAGGTAGGACGTTTATCAGTTCACAGTCATGATGTCACTGCTGCAGATACACTTGTTGTCGACTGTTGCTTAAAGCCAAACACACAACATGTATTTTATATTTGTCACTGTTGCTTATTTAGTGTTTTGCTGTGATGTGATGTGCTTTACGTTTGTTTATCTGTCTCCTTTGTCAATGTTCTCATTATGTATTTGTTAAAAAGAGACCAACACAACACACATCACATGCAGATGTGATGCTGTAGTTGGTGTTGTGATGCTGTAGTTGGTGTTGTGATGCTGTAGTTGGTGTTGTGATGTTGTAGTTGGTGTTGTGATGCTGTAGTTGGTGTTGTGATGCTGTAGTTGGTGATGTGATGCTATAGTCGGGGATGTGATGCTGTAGTTGGTGATGTGATGCTATAGTCGGGGATGTGATGCTGTAGTTGGTGATGTGATGCTGTAGACGGTGATGTGATGATGCTGCAATTAGATTTGAATAAAAAATGGAATTAGGGCTGGCCCCCTTCTTAGTCGATAAGTCGACTAATCGGTCGTTTTGGTTTAACTCAACTAAGATTTCTTTTGAAATGAAGGCCATGTCATCCATTTCATTTCTAGTAGAGCCCGTCATGTCTCAGTACAACCACTAGAGGGAGCCACAACCCCACTAAAAACAGGACTTCCACATGGCTATAATACACCTGGAAATACATGTGGCTCTCTGAGAGGATTTACCTGAGAAATTAACACATGCATGGTGGTATATACAGTTAGACTAAAAGACTCCACTGCTGCCTGCAAAATAACGGCACTATCAGAAATGATGTGTGTGCGTGTGTGCGTGTGTTGATGTGACTCGTCATACATTTGGCACACAGAGAAAAGAAGATTTCCCACACTCTCTCTCTGCTCCCTGACCACAACAGTGTGGGAAGAGAAGGAAGTGTATCAGTGTGTGTGTTTCCAGTCTCCATCTTTGCATATTGAGACAACTTGCAGGCTTTAGAATAACTTTGAAGACTTAAAGTAGGCAACAGTTTTTTTGGCATCAAGTGTTCAAGTGTTCTGAGAGATAACTAGACTTCAGCACCTCCTCATGGCTCTGTTTTCAGGCTTTAGAAAATCTAGCCCGTGACTGGAGACATTAGCCTAAACAGTGGGTTTATTAGAGCTTTTCTATTTAAAACGGCTGCTAGAAGTGACACTGACTCCCTCAGAGTTCGATGATGATTATCTGGTTCATCACTACGAGCGATGCCTTTCACATACAGGTATTCTGTATAGGTCATTTGATTCACTGTTAATATGAAAATGATATCGCAGTTTTAAAGGTATGATGTTTAAATGAGCCACCAGAGCAGCAGATCTAACATGGAAACATGACTTTGGTGTGACCCAACGAGCCAAAGCATTAGTTAATTATAACCAACAGCATGAAAAGACCTCTCAGGTATTTTCAGACAGGCCTGTGTGTGTGTGTGTGTGTGTGTGTGTGTGTGTGTGTGTGTGTGTGTGTGTGTGTGTGTGTGTGTGTGTGTGTGTGTGTGTGTGTGTGTGTTGGACCGATGGCGTGTTTTTGAGTGTGTTTGTACTCTGACCTTAGTTTCCTGTAGAGGCAGCGGGCAGTCCGTTACCCAGGGTCCTTGGCGGGGCCAGCTGTCAGGGCCTCCGTCCAGCCTTTTTCCAGCTCAGACTGTGGGAAAGTGGGAACCCCGGTTCGTCCCTCAAGGCTCACTAATATCTAACAACCGACCCCCCTTTCTCATCCTGCTTCCTGGACCAAACGGCTAAATATAAGACACCCAGAGCCAGAAAACTGCGCTCAGGCATGTTCTCTCTGGGATTTAACTTCGAAGTTGCTCAATCTCATTTTCTCTGATGTTGCATTAGTTCTCTTACACTGATCAGTCAAAGATACTTACATCTAAGATTTGTGTTTTGTCCACCTCAGCCTGCCACCGTTGCAGTGCGCTGCTCTCGTTAGTGACGGCCACTCTCTGTGTGTTTGTCGTCCCAACAACTCAAAAGAGTGATATGTCTTCTCAGTTCACTTCACGTCAATTTCAGTCATCACATTCTCCCAGTTAAACTTTTATCCATATCATATCAATAATTCAGGCTGATCACCTTTATAGATTTGAATCAGAAACCTTTTGGATCAAGAAGCTGTGTGCTGAATTTAGAAGGCTACACCTGTTAGATACATATTTAATCAACATTTAGGTAGTTTGTTTTATGTTTGTGCTCTTAAAGTCTCCTGCACAGTTTGATACTTGTGCTTCTAAGTTCCCAGTTTTAGTGCTTTGTGGCTGTAAATAAACTTAGGCCAAACCCAACCGGATGTATGGATGCATGTACATGTACATGTCCATGGATGGATGGAGGGATGGATGGATGGATGAATGGATGGTTGGTTGCATGGCTGGCTGAGTACACACAGCACTTAACCCCATCGCTGAATACCACACCACCACCACCACCACTACCATCAGCAGCAGCAGCAGGCCATTACTGTTCAGGAAATATGCTGAATTATTCAATCACTTCCTCTCTGCATTCTCTACAGGATGCACGGAGTCCATTGAAAATCACAGAAAGGGTGTGTGTGTGTGTGTGTGTGTGTGTGTGTGTGTGTGTGTGTGTGTGTGTGTGTGTGTGTGTGTGTGTGTGTGTTAACTTCCTGGTCATGACCTACATCAGGTTGTCTGCTTGTACTCTTACAAGATTCACACGACATCACAAGAAAACTGAATTTGAGTTCAAATTTAACTCCTAGTCTTCCAAAAATGAACACGTTAAGAAAATAAAAGAAATCTTGTTTTAAAGTATCGTGCATCTCCTCTACATTTTGTATTTCTGCGGCTCAACTTTGATAGTACACGCAACACTTCTTCCATGCAGCCTTGGGTTTCGGTCCGTCTCAGCACGACTTGCTTGAGCCTGTGAATCACGTCTGCTTTTAACTTTGCCAGTTAAGTCCCTGCTACATGGGCATGCCTTTAATGTGCAGATTGGGTTGACAGTTCATCACTGCATAACCACACAACAATATGTAACGAGGCAAAAGTAAGCACACATAATGTTTGCTAAATGCAACTACTGTGACAACACATTCCCACTCACAACTTGGTCAGTGTCCCATGGCATCGGAGGCCTTGCACGGGGTATCCCTCTTGCATTACTTTTGGGCGGACCGGGGACGGTGTGTCAATATACGCTCATTAAATGCATAGTCCATTCATCCATCCATTATCTGCAACCACTTATCCTATTCAGGGTCGCGGAGTGCTGGAGCCGATCTCAGCTGATGCTTGGCGAAGGCGAGGTACACCCTGGACAGGTCGCCAGACTGTCACAGGGCTGACACATAGAGACAGGCAACCATTCACACTCACATTTAAATGCATACTGTCCTTTTAAAATAAATGTCTGTTTCCACAGGAAGTTGAAACTTGGATAGGGTTAGGAAACGGTCGTGGTTGACGTTAACTTCACTGACTAACGACTCACGTGACTCACAGGGTTGACGATACTAATGAGTCATGTGACTAACGACTGACGTGACAAAATAAGTCAACGTTACTTTTAGTTTCACACGGGACACGAACACCGGTCTCCTGGTTGAAAGTCTTGTTTGCCAACACCGACACCACGCTGCTGGAGGCCCAGCCATATTGCTGGACCCGCTGGAGGGAGGGGAGGCACGGGAGAACCAGAACCAGGACTGAACTGGGAAGACTGTCAGACCCTGCTGCAGTAAAACGAGAGGTTTTCTAAAGGGACTCTGGTGTTTGGAAACATTTTTGTCCACAGGGACCGCCAAAATGAACACTAAATGAAAGTTCCTCGAAGTAGCATTAAGTTTCATGAGAACTTTGAAAAAAGGAGACATTGAAGGAGTAAAAACACATCCAGTACAGACAATGTGACATTTCATGTCAACATCTGTCTCCTCCTACCCAGAAACCCTTGTGCTCTGGGGGTTGTTTTGTTTGGGATCCTGTTTCTTAACAAACCACACCACATTTTTTAGTATTTCTCTCACTTGACCAAATAAAATCAACTTAAGGAGTCTCAAATGTGCCTTTTATAAAAATGGGTGGGAGCATTTCTGAACCAAGTGGTTTATCTTGAACACAGCTGCATGTCTGACCGGACGCCAACTTCTCATTTTGACCTCAGGGTCAACAACAAACATCCGCAAAAACGAATCAACAGAAATACTTAACTGTCAGCTAATGCTGGTTTTAGATGATGTTAGACAAACATGGTGATGCTGTTTGCTCTCCTAATTCCTCTTATCGTAGTTTACATGAAAATATGTGAATGGGGACGCAGCTATTGTGAGTTGCTCGAGTGAGAAAAAGCTGAAGACAGGACAGGGGACGAAAGAATGAGAGTGGGAGGGATGGATGTGAATTCCAGAGGGCAGGGAGAGGAGTTTTGTCATCCCAGCAGCAGAAACAGGAAGTGAGTTAAAACCTCTCTCCTGACCTTTTGACCCCTGCAGATAACATTCCCACCCTCCCCCATCCCTGCAGCTGTGTGAAGCCCTCCCTTGCTCCCTGGATCTTTCTCTCCTACTTGTTTCCTGTACGCAACTCTGTGAATCCCCACTGCTCACTGTCTCTTTATGCATTTCTTGTTTCTCACATCGCCCATAGCAGCAGCTGTTGGATGGATTTCCACAGGCGTTCGTACAGACGTGTGACGGTCCCCAGAGGATGGAACCCACTGACTTTGGTCATTGGATGGATCGCCATGAAATTTGGTGCAGCCACTTATAGTCCCTTCAGGATGCTTTGGAAAGGCCCAGTGTTGGTGATCTATTAACTTTTCCTCTAGCACAATCATCAAGTCAACATTTTGAATCTGGCCAATACCTTTGTATATCCCCAAATACCTGCAAAACTACATTTACGTTTCTAGAAGTGCCTTAAACTTGCATTCTCTCTAACAGCCAGCAGGGGGCGACTCCTCTGGTTGCAAAAAGAAGTCTGATTGTATAGAAGTCTATGAGAAAAGGAGCCTACTTCTCTCTTGATTTATTACCTCAGTAAACATTGTAAACATGAGTTTATGGTCTCAATCGCTAGTTTCAAGTCTTCTTCAGTACAGCATGATGTTCATTTAGTAAATTATGGTCCCATTTAGAGTCAAATAGACCATAAAGCAGGGGATGCTTTAGGGCGGGGCTACCTTGTGATTGACAGGTTGCTACTATGGCGTTGTCCGGTCTGGGAGTTGTCCGTGTTTTCGTCTTAGAACTTTAACCCTTTCACAGTGTGTTTTTAGTTCATCAAAGTTAATTGTGTGTCACTTCTGGTTGCAAAAAAACAAGACGGCGATGACCAAAATGCTGAACTCAAGCCTTCAAAACCGTAGTCCACTAACCAATGAGTGACTTTCTGGTGAATACGTCAACTTCTTATATATAGTCTATGGGTGAATGAATCTCATGAAGTTTATAATGTTCAGTTTTTGTTGTAATTGTTTTAGAGAGGTGTTCCTTATGGTCATTTTGGGGGCTGTAGTTTGTGGTGCTGTTTAATAATATTTCATTATACTGGCTACGAGTAATTTTCAATGAAAGCCGGTGACATGAAGCTACTAACTGACGCCCGACACTGTGCTGTGTGACGGGCACAAAGTGCTACAAATCAACTAATCGTATGTTTTTGTTTCACCATTTCTGGTCCCATTCTCTCTCCCCACAATTCCTGTTACGTACCCTCTAAAAAATGGCAGAAAAATGTATTCTTGCCAGTGCTATTTAACGACATAACTACGCCAATGAGCACTTCAGCAACGCTTCAATGGCCTCGCTTGGTCGTTTTGTGGCTTTGTTGCTTGAAGTGTGAACACAACATAAACATGGGAGTAGAGATTGCATGTTTTTGTGGTCTTTGCTTTGAATGTTTGATATATTTGTGTGCAAGAAAATGTTCTCTTCCACAGCTACATCATCTCATATCTCCTTCTTGTCTTCATCCTTTCCTCCTTTCCACCCACGCAAATCCCCAACTTCCTATTGGAGCTCACACACAGCTATGATGACCTCTTATCTTTTCCAAACACTCTGCCAGCACCTAAACTATCTGAGTCCATTCTGTGTCTTGGATCATTACATCACAGACTTTTCCCACTATCAAAACACAACTTTGAATGTTTCCCAGAACCATTTATGCTTCTTGTTCCATTATCAAAAGTAATGTGGTGGAACTAAACTACACTTTACTTATTTCCCTTTCATAGTTATATTCATTATTTTGGTGTGGGTTCATGGTAAACATCATTCATGGTGAATGAAAACTATTAGAAGCTACTTCATTTTAGAATGAATTATTGATTTTCTGGAGTTGTGAAGTTCTTTATAATGATTACCCACTCAAAGTAACATTTACATCCTGCTACATCAATGATTTTGTAAAAGTGACGGCCACCATTCACCCTGCTGAAGTGTCCTTGAGCAAGACCCAGATTCCCTCCTGAAACCCTGACCTCTGACCTTCTTTTATTTGAGTTGCTGTGTTTTTTTTGCGTGGCTATTGACAGCTATAAACCACAGCGATGAGTGCGTGTGAGGCCGCCCTTGCCGACAGCATCATCTGTGTAAACACAGAAGAATAGTTGTTGCGGTGATTGACAGCTGTATGGGTGTTTGACGGACAGGCGGTTTTGTTCTTGAGTGGCTGTGGGACCGACTCCCAGGGTGCACCAGGACAGCGCCTGTATGGAAACAACAAGGGCCACAGTGAAGATGCACAAGTTGGCGAGGGTAGGAGGTCGGGCAGGGTTGGGGGGGGGGGCGGCTCCTCACCTCTGGACGCCCACCGTTTTAACAGCAGGGTCAGAGGTCACGGCTGGAAGTGGCATCACTCATCAGCCTGTCTCGTCGCTGGAGGGGAGGAAGAGAGAGCTGCTTTTAGTCAATGATAGTACACTTGTTCCTCTTGACAATCATTTAGTTTACATGCACACTAATATTACACTATTATTCTGAATATGGCAATATAGTGAATTTGATACTGGTCATGTAAACAGCATATTCTGAATTAGGCCTTATTCTGAATGGAGCATTTTCAGATTTAGACACGTGTGATATGATGATATTATTCAGGTTTTAGGAGTATTCTTTGGCCATGTATACAGTATGAGTCTCAGTTGGAGTTTGTGACACGCGGCCTCTTGCCCGTTTACGTCCAGCTCCGTGCGTTGAACACAAACCAACTAGTCGACAGTTTGCAGAGATGCATGCCCAAAAGAAAAGGAGAAACACACCTACTTTTAAAGGTCCCATATTGTAAAAAGTGAGATTTTCATGTCTTTTATATCATAAGCAGGTTTAAGTGCAAAACGCTCAATATACAGAGAAATACACACAGCCCGTATTCAGAAAGTGTGCGTTTGAAACAAGCTGTTTGGATTTCTGTCCATTTGTGATGTCACAAATATACAATATTTAGACCATCACAGGGTTTTAAACGTAAATATTCTAAATGTGTCCCAGATTATTTCCTGTTGCAGGGTAAGTGAATAACACCAGCTGACAGGAAGTAGACATGGACCCAAGCTGTTGCATAGCAACGCAATTTCTTTTGCAATTCCCTTGAAATGCACTAAAACGGAGCGTTTCAGACAGAGAGTAAACACAGGTATATTCAAACAGACAGTATGAGGAAAATAAAGGGTTATTTGAACATTACAGCATGTAAACATGTTCTAGTAGAAACACAAAATATAAGTATGAACCTGAAAATGAGCATCATATGGGACCTTTAAACATTATAAAAGACTTGGATATCAACAAATCAAACTAAATCAGTAAAGGCTCTTTAGGGGAGTTTACTGACTCAGCGGACCTGATTTCCTCAGTCCAGAGCCTCAGAACAGACAGACCTCTGCTCGAGGATCTCAAAGTACTTACCGGTGTGTACGGTGGAGGTCAGAGCAGGGAAAGTAAGAGTAAGATTAATAACAGTAAGATCTTAAAATCAATTCTAAAACATACTGGGAGCCAGTGTAAAGAGGCGAAAACAAGAGTAGTGAGCTATTTAACCATGTTGGAGCCTCATCCTGAAAAGTACTAAACATACAGGACAGAACAACTCGTTAAAGGTCAGAGGTCAGAGGACAGTAGTTTACCTGTGACATGGATGCTCACACACAGCAGTGGGCAGTGGTGGGATTGAACCAGCAACCTTGTGTGCACAGCTGTCAGGCTACTGGGTCAGCACTCACATATCAGAGCCCAGAGCTGGTGAATGGGTTTATTGGTAAAAGCTTGTGGAGGGAAACATGCATGCATTATTTATTTTCTCTATCACACTTTTAACACACACACACACACACACACACACACACACACACACACACACACACACTGTCTACTGAGTGTTTGTGTGTCACAAATGACAGAAAGTATGTGCGTTCATTTCCATGAATGTGTGTGCATTTTTATCTGTGTGTGTTTGCTCATGTATGTACACATGAGTACATACGGGACGTCCACGTGGTGTGTGTGTGTGCATGTGTGTGTGTGTGTGTGTGTGTGTGTGTGGCTCCAGAGGGAAGTGTGTGTGAGGGTGGAAGATGCTAAGAGCTTTAATGCACTTTGATTTGAGATGATGAACAGAAAGGTTGTGCTTTTTTTTTCTCTCTCCAGTTCTGCACGTGCACATAAACACAAACACACTAACGTCTCGTTTCTCTTCCTCTAATAATCCCCCCTCCCCCCCTCTCTGCTCATCTCTTTTCTCGCGTATGCACACACACACACGCACACATACACACACACATCTGTATCCACTGCTCTGGGAAGCCATTAGTGTGACCCAGCCTTGATTACTTATTTATGGGCCCAGCAGAGGAGAGTGAGGGGAGTGGAGCACCGGGGGGCCTCATTTATAAAACTGTTGTTTGACTTCACCCACATCTCACCACAGTTGATTTTTATCATTTCTTACAATGTCAGCAAAAAAAAACTGAGTGAGTTATATCCATAGATTAAAAAAAAAAAAAAAAGGCTAATTACTGGAGACAATATGGAGATGTTTTAATTTGGTATAGACTGTGTTAAGCATTGGTGAGGGGAGGGTTCTGGATTCGAACCTGCAAGCCAGCTTGGGCCCTTCTGTGTAGAGTTTGCATGTTCTCTGTTAGAGTGGCTTCTCTTCAGCTTCCTCCCACAGTCCAAAGACTTGCAGGTTAGGTTGATTGTGGACTCTAAATTGCCTTTAAGCGTGAATGGCTGTCTGTCTCTATGACCCCCTTTACACGTGGCATTTAAATGTGTCTTGTGTCTAGATATGATTTAACCTTATTATATTTACACCTGGTATTAGTACTGTATGTGTCTCCAGTGTGTATGAAAGGGCTGAAAGGAAGGCTTTGGAGGCTGCATGCCTTGCAGCCGGGCACTGCCGGAGAGGCGGTGCGTAATACGCAGACACATCAGCCTTAAAATGTCGCAGTTTAGGGGCAGAAGGCCCGCAAAACATGACTTTGACAGCCGAATATTCACCGTCGATTATTACCAAAGCTCGTAGTTTTGTATGTGGTACTCGGTAAAGCCGTATTTCCACCCACGTAGTTGTTGTATGTGGATTGAAAATTGGATTGCATTTACATTTGTGTTCAATGTGGTCACAACGCTTTGTCTCTCTTTATACCAGGTTAGTTGCTCTGAGCGTCTAATAATGATGTGGGTGGTTTTACATTGGAGTTAGTTGAAATCCCATACAGACGCTAAAGGGTGCCTCCGTGCATCGGTATGAGACGCAGAGGGGCACTGACCAAGCGACGGTATTTGACGAGTTGGGAGTGAGTTGTTAAAACACTAGGACAGAGGTTTGTGCATCCCAGGATGCACTGAGGGCACGACCTCTAACTAAAACTGGTTGGAACATCCTAATAATGACTGAACCTACATTTATTATACATAGAAGTTGGCTTTGACTTCACTTTAGTGATGAGATGGAACAATTAAATGAGTGAAAGCACACATTAGTTCTGTTTGGAAACTCCTTTTTATTGGTTCATCTTTAGCCAGGAGGGTAGCAGCAGCCACACCACACCAAGAGGAACAAACAAACCAAATCAAAAGACAAACAACAACAACAACAACAACAACAGCATCGGTGCTCTTCATCTCCTCTGACCACTGCAAAATAAATACTTCACTCATCAACACCATCCTCGTGATTATTGTTACCGCTATTGTTGCAACCGTTTAAATAAATATCCATGAAGCAATGAAACAGAAAGTGTGAAATGCATATTGTTCCATATATAATATATTCATTTTAGATAGATTTCTATATATATTTGTTCCATATACTCTCCTTAAATTCTTTTACAACATACAAGATGCCAATTTGTACCAAAAGCGATGCTTTGCTAAGACACGAGAGGAGAAGTTGAATGGTTATAGTGGCAGCCTGCGTACGTACAGCATCAGACAGGTTCCTGACATGAGCTCCGCTTCTGAGGGAGGACTGACGGAAATTAAAATATCTATATACTAGAACGCTTTATTTGTACATACAGATACACACAGCAGAGCAGCAGAAGGGAGGTATGGAAGCTGCACACCACTAATGACTAGAGTTGTTTAATAATAATAATAACTATATATTTTTTTATCACGCTGGTATCGGATCGGTACTTGGTATCGGCCGATACCGCAAGTTCAGGTATCAGAATCGGTATCGGAAAGTAAAAAATGCTGCTAGTGACTGCCACGGAGAGAGCTGTCCTTCCATTTCCCTTACATGTTGTTAAGATACGTGATATTTTCCTTTTAATTTATTGATGCCACATGCAACCTTCTACCGCCATCATCTAGCTAACTGGCTCCCTCATCAGCACCTAAAAATTTCAAACCATTTTGATCATTTTAAAATGTAAAAAAAAATGTTTTTGGTAAGTTGAAATGCATTTTCGCACTTTATACGATTTTAGAAAATAAAATAAGAAGAGACACAAATCCGATAAAACTGTTTAAAGGTGCAGTGTGTAGGATTTGGTGGCGGTTGCAGATTGCAACCAACTGAAACTTCTCCCATCACAAGCGCCGCCAAGCGTGTAGGAGGACTACGGTGGCCGACACGAAAACGCGAATGGCCCTATCTAGAACCAGAAACATGGCGGACTCTGTGAAGAGCACCCGTTTCGTACATAGATATAAACGTCTCATTCTAAGGTAACAAAAACACAACGAGGGTGATTATACAATAATGAAAACATAGTTATTAATATTATATTCCATTTCTGCCTCCCTAAAATGCTACACACCGCTCCTTTAAACATGACAAAATGAGAATAAATGATTAGCCTCGTACCCCACAATGCACTGCTTGCGCCACTCTGTGTGTATCTGTAGTACATACAAAACATTGCATACTAAAGAGGTTATGATTGGACGACTGTCACTGTAAATATGTTAAAGCTACTCTGAACACAGATGAAACATAACAGGTTAAAACGAATGCAGTTTCCTCTGTAACGTCCTCCAGACTTAAAAACAATCCGGGTACAAATAAATGTTCCTCAGGTCATCTCCCCCGAGCACCAAGATGTGACTGAAGCCATCCAGCCAATGGAGAGGAGACGTGTGTGTGTATGTGTGTGTGTATGTGTGTGTGTGTGTTGAACCAATCGGAGGCCACGATGACCACAGTAATGCGGTTACATCTGAAAACATTTAGAAAGTTTCCTGTTCACATTGTTGTTTTCAATCACCACGACAGTAGAGACGTGTTGGTTTGCTCTGCTATCGGGCAGAGCGTCTGCAGCACGAAGCCGCCACGTGGCTGCTTTGGAAGCGTTGTTTTGTCATTCACAGAGCATGCATGCAGGGTAGAATGATGTGCCAGCGAATTATCAAAACATGTCTCCCATGACGAGCTAGCATCAGCGTTTTCCAAAAGCTCCGTTTCTTCTTTTTTTCCTGCACTTCAACACGGGACTGGCATTTTCCAGTGTGTCCACTTGTTCTGCTTTGGGTTGTTGAAAACGCTTAGATAAGGCCTTTACACTCCGGGGGGCGTTTTTGTCGTGCACGTCAATATATTTTGCCAAACTCATACAAAACGTGAATATTACGCGGCGTAAGACGGCAAACTTTATTATGATACGTGTCCACAGGGGCAATTTTGGACACAAAGGATCGCCTTCTTCCCAGCATTGGACGCTCGATGGGCTGCCACTAGACACCTGATTGGACGAATGCTTTCCCTCGTGGGCTGCTGCTCCCAGCTTTCAAACCGGAAACAACATCGCGGCTCATTTGGAAACTTATTGTCTGGACCGCAGAGGGCCAGACGTACAAACACAAAAGTCTGTCACTGAGTGACAGAGTTGCTCTTTCAAAATGAAAAGGTGGGGAACAGTCCTTTACTCAAATGAGCCCGTCCAGCGCGACGCATCTGGCTCACGAAACTTGGACCAAGCTGTGAAACTAGAAGATCTAGTCGTAAAATGAAACGAGATTCAGCAGTGGCATAGCCTATTCCTCACTTAGACATATAGACTGTGTTACTGTTTACCAGAGGCAAATTCACTCAGAGCATTTTGCTAAAAGGAAACTGAAATAGCTTACAGTAGTTTAGCTCAGACAGACTGCCAGACGCTGCTCTGGGTCAATAGTCTCAGTAGTTGGTTTATTGGAAGAGTGTTGAAACTGTCACAAATTCACATCGCTGCTGTTATGAATAGTTCCGATGTGAAATATTTCCATGCAAGTATTTTGCACATCTGTGTCGTTTTATTCGCCACGCCCCCCGGTGTGTAAAGGCCTTTTTAGTGTGGATGAAAAGTGAACATGTCGGAAAAATAGTTTTCAAATTCACCAGCATTACTGTGGACATAATGTGGACCTCCTGTAGGTGATTTGCATTAATAGGTGTCATAGATTATGAATTTTGGTTGCCAATACTTCTAATAATAAGAATAAGAATAATAACGTCATAAGTGGCACTAAAAAAGTGGAGAAAGTTGCAACATTAAAAAGAAATAAAAGTTGAATCGCCAACCTGTCCGTCAAAGTGAAACCAGTGAGTACAGAAACATTTGGGGCAACAGTCACACATTCAAACACTCTTCACTAAGTTATTGTTTTACTTCCTAATGATGAGAAATAAAATACTGTGACTGATGTTACACATCTGAGAAGAACTGTTAGACAAATCCTAATGTTGTTTGCTTTCATGCCAGCAGAAAGAACAGAGCTCAGCTGTCGATACTTGATGCTAAAGATGTACTTGGTCCCAAAAAAGGTTCAAAACCAGACCATAATACTGAGCTGTACTAGGGGATGTGTGCTGTCAGAGTTGCCCCAAAAGTTCCTGAATTGATCACAAGTGGACAGTAAATAAGTAAATGTTCACTATAATGGAAAACAACCGTAATAATATCAATCATCTCATAGAAACAAAATAAAAGCAGAATAAAAATAGTTAATAGCCCATATTTACATATAAAAATATAGCAAAGTAACATTTAACAAATCAGGTCAGTGTGTGTGTGTGTTTGCATAGGTGACACGCATACACACACACACACACACACACAGAAAAGCCCATCCAAACATGAACACACACACACACACGCTTAAAAACATACATGCATTCACACACGCATACACACCTGACGCTGTGTGTGTGTTGTTTTCATCAGCTGTTCCTCCCTAGAAGAGCCATGCACATTTACGTTTTGCATACAATTTGTACCTGAAGTGCTGAATAAGTTCAGTCGAAAGTTTGTTTTTTTTCAAGCATGCATGTTCTCCATCTGACTTACTGGCGACATCAACATCCTCTCTTTCCTCTCTTCGTTCCCTCGATCCAATCTCCCAGCATCCCTCTCTCCCCATCAGCTGTCCATCTGCCAAACACCACAGCTCCACTCATCCTGTCCCCTCCCTCCCACGCTCCATTCTTCTCCGGCCCATTAAGAGCTATCATGGAGCTAATTGCCTGTTTGATCAACTCTCTGTGGACCAGGAACTGGAGGCTTTTAGCCCTCTGAGCGTAAGAGGAGAGACGGATGAGGCAGGAGGGATATACTGTATGGGTGTGTGTGGGGGGGGAATACGCCTCTTGTCAGCTGGCTTTCGCTGGTTCGGTTCGGTTGTGATTGTATTTCTTTTTGTGTTGCAGCTTTTTAAAAGCTCCTCATCATGTCGTTCCAAATTCTGCCGTTACCAGGAGCAGCGACTGATTTTCAGAAGTAGGGATGCTAATTTTGATTTCTTTTTCTGACCGATAGCCGACCCTCGTTTACCGATCAATAACCGTTAACCGTTAGTTCCTTGCATGCAGGAAGTGCCAAACAAGCCACCCAGCTGCAACGATAACCCCATTCACAAACAGACGTGTGCGTTCAAACGACACACGCGGTGCGCACCTTGACTAGTTATTCCGGCCGACACGTGATGGCTGAACGAAAGAGCAGCATGTTTGGAGTTATTTCACAGCTGTGAATGATGGTTGAAGGTAGTTTGTGCTTTTGTTTAGTTATTTGCACTAAAATAAAAGTTTTAAAACATTTATTGTTCTCAACAAATAAATGTTTCCACTTAAGAACAAACACTTTTTTCATGTTTGCACATTCAACTTACAATAATAAAAAATCGTCAAAGCCATGTAGTAATTGCCTTTAAAAAGTGCCATGTGTTTTAACATGCATGTGATTAACAGTGGAAAGCAATATGATTGTACATAAGTCGCTTTTAATTATAAAAGGTATCGATATCGGCGATTCTGATCCTGTGTTACTTGGTATTGGATCAAAACCAAGTTTTGCAGTATTCTCCACCCCCACTTGCCACCTGCTGATTAAAGTGAAGGAGGTTAGCCTCAAAGTTATCGACAACTCCGACTCAGGATCACTTAAGGTGGATTGACCTTTAAGCTGGACCAGCTGTTTTCATTCTAGTGACGGTTAACATCCCTACTTAGAAGTAACACCCAAGACTTACTGGCTTCTCATCAACGTTGGAACTCTGGAAATCCAGAAACCACCTTTGGATTAGTTAAGAGTTTAAAAATGCTCTGGAAACTGATCAGATGTTTAGTTTGAGTAGGCGTAAGTTGTCCCTAATATAATGTCGCTGAAGCAAAATAAAGTATTCAGCTACTGCAGCTCTGTGCAAACATGACTTTTGCTTTCTTCACTGTTCTTCCACGGTGGCAGGATCGAGTGAATCGAGGAACTAAAGCTGCTGTTTTAAAGTCATTCTTGATCGAGGTACTAACTGACTGCCTGAATGACGGCGAGACACAAAGATGGTCCCGAGAAAAGAGCATCTGATTGGAGGATGGGAGGAGGAGAGTAAGACGGAGGAGGAGGGGGGCAGTGAAGGAGGTCGGTCAGAGGAGGGAGGCTGGCGACAGACTGACTTCGGGAGGAAACCCGACCAGACCCTCAGAGCTCCACTGAAGCTGCACTGCTAAAAATAAGACAAGGGAGGCTTCTTCTGCTGACAAAACAACAGACACACAGCTTCTACATACACAGGTTGTTGTACAGTAGGAGGACACACACACACACACACACACACACACGCTGCCTAGTGACAATGGATGCACCCTCCCTCCGGTTAAATAATCTTGGCTGCTGGGGTAAACATTGTCCATCTACCTCACAGTGCTTTTCCTTTACAAATGAGCTTAATAGCATTGAGATTCACTCAGTTCGTACAGTGCATGGTCCCTTTTTTTGGTGTCAAACTGTTGTTACAGATGTGTTACAAGTGTCTTTGTTCTCACTTTGTGCCTCGGTGCTTTGTTAAAAGACTCCCAGTCAGATATGCACCGCGGCACGACGTTGTTCTCTTCATTCATTCATCTTCAACCTTTTGTGGAGCTCTCTGAATGTCATTGTGGTCCTCGATCTCCCATGCTTCTTCTGATTCTCCCTTTCTGGAGGACAGAAACTCTGTTGGCATAGACCGTACACATCGCCACAGGCGTCTTTCCTTCCTGATTTGGTCCATCGCCCGTCTCAGAGCTCTGTGCGTTCTCTTTGCAGAGGGTGGGGAGGACGGAGGTTCAATAATAAATAAATAGATTTTAACGCGTCCAGATCACACCACAGAATGCGGAGAGAGGTGATTTCTGTCTGGATGTCTTAGTTAAGGTTGAAGGGCGGTCCAGCAAAGCACGACAGCTTCTTCAGGATGAGTTTTTAGGCATGGAGTCTCCAACATGAACAGGCACAGTAAAGCTTTGGTCCCTCCTGAGCTGGAGATGAAGTAAATTCAAGGTACGTTCGGTGAACAACACTTCACGGGTGGTTAGTTGGTTGGTTAGTTGGCTTGTCGTATGTAGGTAGGTGGGTCACAGTGGCATTGTCGTCACAATGTCAGCTGTGGCACTGTTGATTGGCGACAGCGTTGCTTTGGCGACGGCTGAGGGGAAGTGGATTTTCCTGGCCCCCATCTAGGCCTGTCATAACGGCTTCTCCAGGGCCTTGCTGCGGAGCGAGGGGTGACCGGGGTTGGGGTTGGAGGCGGAGATCTTGCGGCACACGGTGTTGGTGTTGCTGCACCTGCAGCCGGGGCGCGTGTTGCGGTCGTGGGCACACTGGCACAGGGCAAGGCACAGCCTGGCAGGGGGGTAGCAGCAGAGGCAGGGCAGGCAGAGCGCCAGCAGCCCCATGGTGCCCCAGCGGGCACAGGCGTGGGCTGGACCGCAGGAGCACGGCCGGTCAGCGCAGTTATCCTCGTCGTCCTGGGCAGAGCAGTGGTAGAACAGGCCTTTAACGCAGCACAAGCAGGTGCCGTACTCCACGGCGCTTTCGGCGGAGCACAGACAGCGCTGTCCGCAGGCCCAACAGGAAGGCAGGCGACGGGGTGCGCAGCACTCTTGGCACTTACAGCGACCGCACCGCTCGCAGATGAACAAATGACGGCCGAGCTCAGCCTCGTCCTCCGTCAGGCCTTTACCAAAGGAAGTATCGGGCTTGAGTTCTCCTTTAGGCTGAGAACGGACCACCGAACTGAGGCCAGAGTGAGAGGGTGTCAAACCTTCCAGTAGCCGCTGGTCCGAGGTGGCACTGGTCCGAGACATGGAAGAGCTTATGGTACTGGAACGGCTCAGGTGGGACAGGTGAGCGTGCTGCTGCTGACTTTGGCTGCGGGGCAGGGCCGAGTGGAAAGAAGGCTGGGGGTAGATGGGGTATACTCCACGAGGGTAACGGTCATCATGGGCATAGAAAAATCCGGTCTGGGACGCCGGTTCCAGCGCCACGGGCCTCTCCACATAGTCATTGTTGGCCCGGATGGCACGTATCTGGTCGAGTGACAGCACTGGGACCTGCTGGAGGTCCAGTCCGTCCAGCTCCATCCTGAAGGAATGAGCAGGGTCCATCCTGGTGAGCCAGGCCGGGTGGCACCAGGGCGAGGTGCTCCCAACGCTCACGGCACATCAGATAAACCTGCAAACACACAGAGACAGGAAGGAATTTAACTTTCAGTGATTCCATCATCAAATTACAGCTTGTCATTTATCAGATGAGCATGTTATTATACAGACAAACACAAGTTTTATTCCTTTTATTGCAACTTGGGCTGCTTTAACTTAGAGCCCAAAAGAAACCTGTTTGAAACCATGCTGTTTTTGTGTCATTGTAAGGTTACAGCAGTGAGGAAATATAAACATAATAAATATTTTTTATTAATCATTAATGTCTAAACTTTCAAGAAATTGTCAAAAGTCCCGGCGTCTAAATTTACATATTTAAAAGACTCATTTTGGATGACAAACAGTAAAGTGATCATCAATGATCTGTCTAGACAGGAGTACAGAAAGTAGCTTTGCTTTCTTGTACTTTAAAATTATAATTATTTAAATGTTTATTATAAAACAATAATGTCTTGTTTTGTCCACAACTATAAAGAGGAGTAAATAAACCAGAAAATATTCACATTTAAGAAGCTGCAAAAAAATTTTTAAATGACTAAAACCAATTAATTGATAATCAACATAGTTGGCAACTAATCGATTAATCGTTGCAGCTATACATATATACATATACATATACATATACATATGTACTCTATATTCTGTTCTAAACACATCCTCTGGTGCAGAGGAACTGATGGTCTATAAAAGATTTGCCTATTTAGCAGTGAACCAAAGCCACGATGGCTCGACACCAAGAAGCACCACCTGCAGAAAGTCAAACTGCGTTAACAGAAACCCCAAAGAAAGTTCTGCCCAGTGTTTGATTGACAGATGAGCGCCGAGAATTATACAGCACACAAACACCGAACGCAGAGAGGTTCACCACCGTGAAGTTTACTTTTCTTTTAAAAACTAGTGGGAAAATCCAAACAGGGCACACAGCCTCCATCTTTCTTCCCTTTAACCAACTTCCTGAAAAGATCGGCGTTGTGATAAAAACCTGTTGGTATCCAAGTCTTTCATGATGTTTAAAAGTAGGTGTGTTTCTCCTTTTATTTTGGGCATGCATCTCTGCAAACTGTTGGCTAGTTGGTTTGTGTACAACGCACAGAGCTAGATGTAAACAGGCAAGAGATCGTGTGTCACAAACTGCTGTAAAAAGCTCAATTGGGACACATATATTAGTGTGCATGTAAACGTAGTCAATGTGAAGTAAATTTTGAGAGGCGACACCACATTACATAGAGCAAACAGTAGCCTATTACTGTCCAAATACTGAAGCAGCACTTGATCAAAGATGAATTTTGGCAGCACAGCGTCCACACAACCATCAGCCATGTCATCGTGACCGCTGAGGTTCTCCACTGCTCCGGCTAACGCTATTATTAGCCTGCCAGAGCCAGAGAGATACGACCATGAGGTCCACACTGTAATTTAGCATCTGTTGAACACAGCTGCTGCTGCTGCCACGGAGGAAACCCACCTGCAGGCACACAGAGCCTGGCACTTAGACAGACCATAGAGGAACTGTACAGTCACAGCTTTAACTCTGAAAATAAGGTTTATAATGTTTCCTGTTGAAAGGTTAAAGCCTTTATTTCACCTTATGGATCAGTCCCATTCAGCAAAATCTCATTGAAAAGGTGGCTAATTTTAGAAAACCAGTTGATAAATATAAATATAAAGTGCACTGGGTTTTCGGTCTGTGGTCCTAACCAAGCAGCAGCCGTGGCTAAATGCTGAAGGCAGAACGGAGATGCTTTAAGACGTGGTTTCTTTAATGGCTACCAATAACTGCCTTTAAAAAAAAAAGTCAAAATCAACTGTTGCACTATTTCCTTGTGAACTGTTTTCATTGGAAAGTGTGTGGATTATCTGGAGTAACCCAGATATTGTTTCTGGACAGATGAGATGTTCTCAGTCAGATATCTCAAAGCTTTGGAGCTTAAAACCAAAAGTGTCTGCATGGTTACACTGCTAAGGCTAATGACTCAGACTTAGAACAACTTTAATACGAATGTCCAGCGTCAGTTTCTGCTTCAGTCTTTTTAAAATAAACTTCGGTGCACAGGAAACAACTTGGTTAAGATTAGGCAACAAAACTACTTCGTTAGGTTTAGGAAAAGATCGTGGTTAAGTTACGCCAAACCGGAAGTGGCGTGACTTAAGTGCGGACGTTCCGTGACAAAAACTACTCGATTAGGTTTAGGAGAAGATCGTGGTTTGGGTTAAAATATCTGGAAGTTGCACAAGTTAAGTGACAAATAATTCAACGTTGATTTCTGGTTTCACACGGGACACAAACGTCTCCTGGGTGAATGTTTGGTGTTTTTTGACCCACCCGTCCACCCTGACCTCCTCCCTATGCGGCATTTGTCGCTCTTTAAACTTCCTGGTTTACGATTACGTGAATCACGAATTTATTTCCTGGGATATATATACTAATTACAGTGCATTCAATTTTCATAGGTATAGCTACGACCGGTGTATGAGAATAACCTGAAATAATAGGTGGAGGAATATACATGCATGAGATAGTATAGTGGTGCATTGTCTACTCATTATAATGCTGGGTAAGACTGCAACAAAATGCTTAAAAGGTAAATCTAAATGTGCTTACGAGTGCAGTAAATGCATGAGCAAAAAACGCAAATTAAATAAAAGGCCCAAGTTGAATGTGCAGCTGATTTGATTCCCAGCTCATCAGATGAGCCCTGAATGAAAAAAGGGAAATGATAGCTTCTTGTGTTTCTTTATATTTGTGTGTGTGATAAATACAGTAGAGACCCTCCCCGACCAACATGCACAAATGCTGCACATACACCCACATACATGCGGAGCTATACATACACAAAGAAAGTGCAGTCTTGCCAAGTGGCCGAGGGGGGGAGAGATAGCTGGCTTGCTCCTCACATGGTGCCAGTCCTCCCAGAGAGTAATGAGGCCAAATGGAAATGCATTAAAAGCAGCTCAGATCATGAGATTAGATGGAGGAGGGAGGTAAGAGAGAGCAGCGAGCAGCAACTAACCATCTTAGGCAGCGTCCACGTGAACACAGATACATTCATAATACACTGTTAATGTAGCAAAGATTTCCTGTCCAGATTAACGGTTCTCTACACTGACCTGCCGGAAGAACAAAAGAGCAACAGTTAAATGTCTTCTTCTTCCTTGTTTTGCCATATGATATGTTACCGCCACCCTCTGTTAAGGCAACCCGATCTCACGGGAAAATCTCTGTATGTCACGGGAACGCATTTTAGACTTTTGGCATGTCATTTGTACGCCACGCAACAAAACTACGGTAACGTCCGCAGTTATTATTAGGCAACAAAACCACTTAGGTTTAGGAAAAACGTCGTGGTTGGGCTTAAAATAAGTACGTACGGAAAAAACGTCACTAACATAACTTAACGAAACAAAACACCGGCCTCCTGGTTAAAAGTGTTAAGTGCTTGGTTACCTGCTGCGCGTGTGTGAAGTGTCTTACTTTCAGTTTTGTTGATGTCGAGCTGAAGTTTGAGTAGTCTGAATATGCACAGTTGTCGTTGGAGTTATTGAACTAACAAAAAGTCCTGTGTTTGCTGGACCCATCCACCTCTTCACCCGCCATCAGCAGTCTTTTATTCGCTTTTTATTCTACGTCACTAGTTCAGAGAGTAGCAGATTTGCACGGATGCATTGGACTCAAATGACGCTAAATGACATTTTGGTACGAAATTTTTTTTGTGGTCGGATGACTCTTCATGCTAACTAGTTTAGCCCACTCCCATGTTAATAAGAGTATTAAATACTTGACAAATCTCCCTTTTAAAGTACATTTTGAACAGATAAAAAAGACGTGATTAATTTGCAATTAAATGCGATTAGATATTTGAATTGATTATTACAGGGCTTTGTTGAATACTCGATTCTGATTGGTCAACCACGGCGTTCTGCGGTCTGTTATTTCTCTAAAGCAGACCGTTGCTATGTGTAACAGACCGTTGCTATGGGGGCAGTTCAGATGTCGGACTCTGGCGGACCATTTTTGTGTCAAAATATTGATTTCTTAAGTAAGTAGCCGTGTAATAGACGGGATAATGTACAGCTGCGGGCCATTGATGTGAAAGAAATCCCTTCAGGGGACGATGGGAGACCAGCAGCCTGTCTGGGATTCTTTCACAACAATGACCGGCTCGCTGTTCATCATCCCTTACTTAACAGCCCTAATAATCACATTGTATCGTTGCCCTGTTCTGTACAGCGAAACAGTTAAATACAGAGAGTGGCCTCAGTGAGAGAGCAATAAGAGAGGAGCTAACAGAAGGGATGGGGCACGTGGATGAAACCCAAGAATGGCGATCCATCACTGGGAAGGGAGGAGAGGTGATTAGCCAGCCGGACTGTAAAAACAAAAATAAAAACCTCTTCCTGTCCTCCAGGCTCTCCAAGGAGGACAAAGTCTGATCATAAAGGAGCTTTCTCTGTCTATCAGTCCTTCCAGAGGTCCAGCCATAAAGGAGCAGATAAGAAGGCTCAGGTTGGTTAGATGAGGATGCATTTTCAAATTAGTCTGAGGAGAGAGGAGAAGTCCTGGTGACTAATCGCATCACGCTCATACTCTGCCCGCCTATCAGCCCATCTAATTGTTAAAAAGAGGAGGCCTGCCGTCCATTTCCATGACCTCATATTTACTTACTGGTTGAGCCGAACCACCGTCAGCCCCCCCCGACGCGGCACAAATACTGCAAGTCATGTCAAAAAGTTCGAGACTGAGCGTCCCTTCAAGTTCAACTTTAAGGCTAAACTCAAGCGAAACAAACTGGTGTAGAAAGTTGATTATCAGAAATAGTTATTTTGAGACTTCTGGTTCTAGAGCTGCAACGATTCATCGATAGTTCACCAACTATTTTAATAATTGATTAATTGGTTTGAGTCCTTTTTGCGTGTGAAAAAAAGTCTAAACTCTCTGATTCCAGCTTCTTAAATGTGAATATTTTCTGGTTTCTTTCCTCCTCTAAGACGGTAAACTGAATATATTTGAGTTGAGGATGTCATCACAGGTGTCACTGTTGGTGTAACTTTTAAAGACATCACCTTGAGCGGTGGGAACTTGTAATAATATAATATATATTTTTACTTTTTTCTGACATTTTATCGACCAAACGATGAATAGATTAATCAAAGAAAAAGAAACACCAGATTAATCCATCTTGAAAACATAATTTTGCAGCCGTAAAACAAACATCCATCCAAACGTTAGCTGATTTCACCACAAAATCCTTTCACAGTAAACCAGGCCTGAACGTCACTGAGAAGGAAAAGCAGGTTTTATTGCTGGGATATGGTCTTCGACATCTCGTTTTTTAAGTACAACCGAACGCTGACGAAGACATTTTTAGGCGACCAAAATGTTAAAGTTGTAAGACGAAAACACAAACAACTCTCAGACCAGACAACACCGTGGTAGCGACCTGTCAATCACAAGGTAGCCCCGCCCTAAAGCATCCCCTGCTTTATGGTCTATTTGACTCTAAATGGGACCATAATTTACTAAATGAACATCATGCTGTATTGAAGAAGACTTGAAACTAGCGATTGAGACCATAAACTCATGTTTACAATGTTTACTGAGGGAATAAATCAAGTGAGAAGTAGGCTCATTTTCTCATAGACTTCTATAGACTTCTTCTTGCAACCAGAGGAGTCGCCCCCTGCTGGCTGTTAGAGAGAATGCAAGTTTAAGGCACTTCAGCATTGGTTTCACTTTTCAGACACAGAGGTTGCCCACTGGGAGAAACAAATCTCACAAGTGCCTTCAAAATAACATCAATCTCAATGGCCCTGGAATCAGCATCAGCACATGACCCGAGTCGGCTGCTGTGATTGGCTCCGCCGAGTGCTACAGTTGTTTTGGGTGTCTGGCTCTGCTGGGGAGTGTCTGTTGTCAATCCTCTGGCAACAACAGCTGGGATGAGAGTGTGTGTGTGTGTGTGTTAGAGGATGGTGGAGACAGGCAGCACCTTTCCCTCTCACATTACCGGTGAATCTGAGTCCAGTCTGTGTGTGTTTTATGTCACATGTGTGTTAAAGTTTCCCTGTGGAGGTTTAGACCTGTAGTTCTGCGAGTGCACACAAGGACGCACATGTGCATGCAGGTAATGCGATACACAGTCCTACCGATGGTGTCACACTATTCCGCTGATCAACAGGTGGCGGTAACACGCCAGGATGTGCTGCAATGCACCAACAAAGTCATGGAAGAAGACGAATACAAGTAAATATACATGGATGTAAATGATGCTGGATTTACTCTGGATGTAACTTCTGTTTGTTTACAACAAAATCTACATTGTCCCATTAATGTGTGATTCTGGTTCACATCTTTCAGTAGAGGGGTGACAGCGGGATGCAAACTACAGCTAAAGCTACTTATTCAGTTATTCTAGTAACTCTATTGTCTGATTAAAATGTATTTTTATGATGTACTAGCTCATATTTATTCAAGGTTTGTTATTTTCTAACCACCCGCTTTAGCTCCTGGAGTATCACTGAGCTCCCGACCCATGAATGAATTCCTCTAAAAATATGAATAACCCAAAGACAATTGTTACTGATTTAGTTACGTTGCACTGGAAGTAGTCCACATTAATCTTATTTAATGTTATCAGCCATAGGACTGACTATTAACCCTCCTGTTGTCTTCCCGTCGACCATGCAATTTTTGTCTTCCCGGGTCAAAATGAACCCGGTCTGGTTTGACTTTTTATAAAGAATACAGATAAACTATCACCCAATTCTGTGTTACACCTTTTTGGCCAACTTCATTCCTAATTATTGAGTTTTACACTTTTTTGGGGGGAAATTAAGGTTAATAAACTTAATTTTCATGAAATTATACCTAATTTTTTAGTAAGAAAAAAAGCAGATATTGTGAATTATTTTGACTAAAGTTATTATCAGAGGAACATAATGTTGATGTATTATCACACAGTGGTATATGTAAACTTTTAGTCAGAATATCCATGTTATTTTGGGACAATTAGATTAAAGAAATCCATATTTATGATATAATGAAGTTTGAAAACGGGTCAAATTTGACCCGAGGACAACAGGAGGGTTAAGATGTTTTGATATGAGTCTCAGTACCAATACCAAAACTGCTCTTTTTTTCAATACCTTATTTGAATGAAATAAATAGTAATAACACTAATAAAGAACTTTCCTTTTCAAATGCATCAGTTTCGTCTGAGTAGCTGACCACGAGCTTTGCCTGAATATAATGCAGTCTAAAATAAGAAATGATCTGATATCGATCAGGGATTATCTGATCAAATGGTCAGTCATTTTTAAATGTGGGTCTTTTTAAAAAGAAGGTTTCAGGCTATTTAACTTCTCAGTTACAACTCAGTTACAACAAGTTTTTATTTCATTTCTGCCTCGATTAGTGGAAGAGATAAAACACTGGAAACTTGTATATTTAGTTCCACTGCTTCATGATCACCAAATTTTCCTGATCAACATCTTCTTTGTTTCAAATAGCCTACTCCAAACTTTGGGTACATTTTGCATGTATGTCATCAGACATATATGTGTGTTTTGTAGTGACGTTTGCCACGTGTTGTGTAGTGATGGAAGTCTAACTTCAGAGCTTGTTATATAGAATATAAGGTGAGAAAGACCTCATATGGTGGGCTGGTGGGGAGGTGGATGGGTCCAACAAACACAGGACTTTCAAGTGGGAGACTTGTGTTTGAGACCTTTGATTTGTTTTCCAAGTTAGTGATGTTCGTCACGTGTTTTCCACACTGACATTATGTTTTTTCGTTTTAAGCTTAACCATGACATTAACCCTTAACTTAACTTAACTAAGTGAGTAGTTTCGTTGCTCCTCTGTGAGGCAAAACATGACACTGACACGCTTGCCTTCTGGTGGACAGGCAGGTCTATGTGATACCGGATTAAATATTTTTCTGAATTGAATACTTTAAATGAGCCAAACAATATTGGTCACTGTCACACACTCCCAGTGACTGACTTTTACCTGTCGTGTGCATTGTTTATCAACAGCGTTGTTTCAGAACCATGGACAGCGCTGTTTGTAGTGTGTAGAAGGGTTGTGTGAAGGTGCGACGCTGTCCGTATCACTGAAACAGAGCGGAAGAGATCGGTAAAAAGAACACGGTTTCTTAGTTTGTTTGTTTTTAGCCTGCTAGCTTTTTGTGGTTGGAGAGAGAGAAAGAGTTAAAAGCGCTGCAAACAGCTGTTTCTAGCACCACAAACGACGAGCGCCTAAAACAACCGTTTCTAGCACCGCAAATGGCTGTTTCTAATGCCTCAAACAACCGTTTCTTGCACTGCAAATGGCTGTTTCTAGCGCCCCAAACAGCTGTTTCTAGCACCGCAAATGGCTGTTTATATGCGCCGCAAACTGTCGTTTCTAGCACCGCAAATGGCTGTTTCTTGCACCGCAAATGGCTGTTTCTAGCGCCCCAAACAGCTGTTTTTATGCGCCGCAAACGGTCATTTCTAGAGCTGAAAACGTCTGTTTCTAGTGCCACAAACAGCTCTGATAGTGCTACGTTCTTATGTGAGTGCTCTGATTAGTAAATATATTATTTGATTTTGAAACAGTGGCCTTACGTTGTTGTTATTTAGCCTTTCTGAGGCTATTTTGAACAGCCCCCTCAGTCACGTCATCCTGGCACCTGGACTAAAAAGTGTTCTGTAACTACTCAATAGTAGGCCTATGTCTGTTTCATTGCATATGTTGTTGTTCAGATGCGTTCCAGGTCCATGGCTCAGGGGAAACTTCAGGGGAAGCAGGTTTATGGTTAAAACTAAACCAACGTGGCCGACAGCACAATGAGTGACTTATTTAGTAGACAATCCATCTGGCTCAGAGGAGAGAAGACGGGAGAGGCATCCATCCTCTCTTGGTCGACAGCATCAGAACATTTTAAAGGATCTTTTTTTCTGTGATGAACTTCCCAAACATTGCATTGTGTAAAAGGTAAAAATGAACGTCAGTGAAGCAAAGTGAGGGAGTCACAGAGAGAGAGAGAGAGCTGGTGTTTCAGGGGGCCGTCAGTGGTAACCTGAGGATGGACCTTTGTGCTGGGGGAGTATCAGTAATGACTGAGCCTCTGCCCTGCTGGGACACACACACACACACACACTGTATACCCAATCACCATTTACACTGCCTGGTTTGAACTGAGGCTTCTGTCTGCAGTCGAACTGCTGTTCACATCCCTGAAAAAGAGGCCTGAGTATAGTAGCTATTAAAAAGTCTTTCATTTACTAAAATGATTATACACCTCAAACCTAAAAGTGGGATTGTTGTGACGGTGGTTTGAGTTGCATGAAGTTGTTTCAATCAGCACCATCAGACCTGCATCGTCACTACTGCTTCAACAAACGTGACGTATCTTCATTAAGTGGTTCTTACAAAAAGTTATTCCTCAAACACGTCAATTTCCTCTCATTACATGCAACCAGTCTTTTCAAAATAAACTTCTTCACAGGAAACTACTTGGTTAGGTTTAGGAAAAGATGGTGGTTTGGGTTAAGATAACTCTGGAAGTGGCGTAACTTAAGTAACAGCGGTAACAGCTTACGAACAGCGGTCTCCTGGGTGAAAGTCCTGTGTTTTTGGACCCACCCATCCAACCCGACCTCTTCTCTACGCGGTGTTTGTCGCTCTTTTCCTGGTTCACTATTACGTGGATTACATACGCATTCATTATGCGGAATATATGAATCACAGTGCACTAACTTTTCGAAGGTATAGCTATGAACGGTGACAGCGCACAGCCTGACAAACTCATTGTTTCATGATGGTGTTGGTTATAGCAAAATGACCTTAATCCACTTCATGGTACTTATCCCGGTCCGGGCAAAGATGAAGTTACGAAACAAACGTATTGTTATTAATATTATTTTAACCCAAACCATAATCATTTCTTTCCTAATCCCAACAAAGTAACTTTGTTGCCTAAACCTAAATTGTTTCCGTGGTGGCGCATTACGTGCTGCCACCACGTGGTGTTAAGAGGTCATGGTCATTTCTCTGAGATCAGAAAGTTGTATTTGGATGGAATAAAACTAGGGTCCTAGAAATGCGGTCCTGAAACTGCAGCCTCTTCTATTGCAGGAACATAATATTGGTTATTGCCTTGAAACCAGCGTTGAATATCATTCTTAAAAAAGTCTTAAAAAGTCTGAAATCTAACCCCCTTTTCTTTCTCTCTTTAGATATCATTGCTCAAACTCAATATACCCAGTTGTTCTTCTACATGTACCTGTGTCAAAGAAAGCAGAAACTGGCTGAGAGCCACCAGATACTGATAGTTTAAAGCATCAGTAGTAGAAAATCGCAAAACAGAAGTTTACTATTCGGTAGCTGCCCAAAAAAGCTGCTAAATTATTAAAGTAAAAATCTGTTTTAGGTTAAAAACTCACTGACTCAAAAGTAAACCCTGCTGATCCCTCGTCTCCCTAACTTCCGCTGAGTCTGGACTTGACCTGCCGATGGTCGATGAGTTTAATGGACGGAGCATCGCTGCATCCCTCAGCGGTGACATCATGGTTTCAGGCTATTTAAAAACTGACTGCAGTGACCCTTCGCCTTGGAATGAGGAGGGGTTGCCCTCTCCTCCTCTCCTCTCCTTTCCTGTTGTCATCTCCTCTCTCCTCCCTTCCTCTCACCCCCTCACCTCACCTTCACTCTCCTCTTTCATCCTCTCTCTGCTGTGCTGTCCTTCACTCTCTTCTCTTTTCTGCTCTTTTTGTGTCCTTCTCCGTCTCCAAAATATTAAACCTATTCTTATAAGTTCTTTATGATAAATAATACTTGAGAAGTGCAGCTCAGCAGTGACTATCACAGTTTGTGAATAACCAAACAAGTAGTTTAAAGCCGTAGATGAAGATCAGAGTACATAAATATATTAATTTAATATGTGTGCATTCAGAGAAGTAAGAAAAGCCAGCTGTCCAACAACTCCAGACAGGAAGGATTTTAGAAATCCTGAAGTCGTGAGTCTACGTTCCCCGAGTGCAACCTCACTCCCACTAACAGATACTTGACAAGACACCAAAAGCTCTGTATTTTTTCACAGCATATTTATTAATTGAACTATTGTAGTACATATTCTGTAAGTTGTATCCCCTTACATGATGTTTAGATGCAGTTTCCCCACTTCCTGTATGAATGGGTGGGCTTTGCACAAAATAAGTTATCCAATGAACTTGTCTACAGGTTTGAAACGGGCCCTCAGGTCTGTCTCCCATATAGAACAACCCTGTTAAGATAACAGGTTTTATTAAATGCAAATCTGATTGCATTTAGATTTGCACTCCAGTCTACCCCCTCCTAGCATGGTGCTATAAAAAAAAAAAGAATAATACATCAACATGTAGGCAGTATTTTGCTTCTTTCGGTGTTTCGGTTGCAACCCTGTTTCCTACAAGTTTACGTTCCGGTACAACTCAACTGTATCCTTACGTTCTGAGTGAAATATATTTTCTCCTGGACTACAGTCGCACTTTTAAACACATCGTTAATGTTGCAAATTGAAACAAATCAAAACACGCAACAAAACTACTTGATTAGGTTTAGTAAAAAACAACGTAACTACTCAAACTAACCACGCAACTAACTACGCAAAAGAACAATAACAAAGACACGCAGCGCGCTGTCGTACGGAGGTAAACATGGTGAGCACTGAAGTCAGCGGTTTACGGTTTCATGTACAAGTTGATGTGCAGTGGAAGTCAGCAATTCGTGAGCGGATGATAGTGATCACCGTCCCTCTACTGACCTCCATCGCAATGTCGAATGACGAATGTCGATCTAGAGTGACGTAAGATTCCGATATGAAATCAGACCTTTATCTGATTCAGGACCACATGAAGTGAAAAGATCAGATTCAATGTGATTTGTGTTGTTCACACTGTTACGAAAGAAATCAGATCTGAGACATAAATATGCAGCGTGAACGTAGTCTGTGTTTTAGTTTCCTAACAATAATCTAGGTTACTCACCATGACCACCATCTTTCCCTGATCTTAACGTTGCTATGCACAACGTGTTCAATGAAAGAATTTTAAAAAATGTCAGCATTGAATGGGAAAAATGTTGCCATTGAACATAATTTGGGGTTTTGCAGAATCGTCTGATATCAATGGTTTTGCCTGGTGATAAGGTTGAAGTGAATTTAGCAAAAGAATACTTCTAAAGGTTCAGTACTAGAAGTCTTCACGTTTGACTCGCTCTGAAACAGACTAGTGTGAAACGTACACAAACCCCAAAAAACAGACCCACGGCAAAGGAATGAGACCCTACCTGACCCAATAAGACTGAATATAACTCTCTATTATTCTCTGTTACTAAATCACCCCGGTCTCATGGGAAGGCATGTAAATACCATCACATTTACACAGACATTACGCGTGTCACAAGTACAAGTTTTAGCCTTTTTCACGCGGCGTTTGTACGTCACGCAAACGTTCGCAGTTAGCTTATGCATTTACATTGCAGTCAGTACAGGAAACATGCCGTACAAATGACACGTGGAAATCAAGAAAGGCATACTTATTGCACGCTAAACACCTTACGTATTATCGTGGCATTTATACGCCTTTTCATGCGAACAGGCTGACGTAGGACTGAGGACTGAGCAGCGCTCGCAGTGTTTGTCTGAGAGAGAGAGAGAGAGAGAGAGAGAGAGGGGAAGAGATGGTGGAAGGTGGACTATTGCACGCAATATTTCTATAAGTTATTAATAACTTACTCGAGACGCTGCTTTGTCACCCGCCTGCCTGAACCCATGATATTTTCTAGTAAACTTCCCCGTAACAGTAACTGTAAGCCTGAAGCGAAAGTAAGCGGAAAGGCTACCCTTGATGTGGTGCACTCCAAACTGCTACCGAGCGCTGCACTCAAAGTTCAAATTATTTCAACTTTGACTTCGGTTGTGGTTGAGGTTTTAAAGCGCAACCAATAAGAGCTGCAATTGTTGTTGTTTAAACAGTGAACGCCGTTCCTTGCGCTTTTTTTGGTGACATATTTGACCTGCTGCCTCTGCGTGGCTCTGTGCCCTAGACCTCGCGGTGAGCATGTGAAGGCAGCTTTATGAATGAAGCTTCAAAGCTTCCAGCTATATTCGGTACAGCCCTAAAACATGTTAGTTTGCTGTCTAATGCCATCAAAAGTGTTTCAGGAGTCGTAAGCTGTAGTTGCAAATTGTGGGTCCGTGTGACTGTGTGCGAGGCCCGTCAGGCACTAAGACCCAGGGGCCTTCCTCCCGGTGCCCTCCGGGAGCACAGCAGGATTGAATGACAATAAACTGGATGAGATACCGGATGTGCCGAATCTGACCCCAACGGAAAGACTGAAATAGACACTGCAGACCAGCAAGTCCAGGCAGGGGGGAGGAGAGAGAGCAGGAGGGGAGGGAGAGAGAGAGGCAGTGAATGAGTGAGGGATGGTGATGCTAATAATGATGAAAAGGAAGAGACAGATGGAGAGAACAAAAGTCTAAACAAGAGAGGGAAAGGAAAGTGTGAGAGAGAGTTGGGGAGGAAGTAACAGATCATTTGACGACACATTCACACAAATTAAACAACTCCAGATTGTCTCATAACAATCCACTCAGGGCTATTACGGGGCAATGCTCTGGCACCACCACTCATTTGACCGTATCTGTTAGCGCACGTAACGTACCGTAATGACGTCATCGCAGGCATACAACATGAAATACAGAAGCCTTAGCTTTCTGCTGCAGCGGCCTGGGGTTCGAATCTGACCTGTGGCCCTTGTTGCTGCATATGCTGCAACAAATGTAAACATGATCATGCAAACAACGATCTCCCACCGTCCACGGGGGATACGTTTTTTAAAAGGGTTAAGGAGATCAAAGTCCCAGGCCCGGATCTGAGTACACCTGACCCAGTTTGTTTGATTAGTGTGAACCACTGTGTACCGTACCCGGGCACGGTTCGTCGATCTGTTCCCAGGTCCACTTGAAAAGGTGTCTCGAGTACGGTTCATGTGTACTCGTGTACGGTTCGCATCAGGAGTGAAAACCAGCTGCACCAAAACACGGAAGTGGACCGCTATGTAACGCAGTAGCAGTCAGCGATCTGCGCTGATCTCTTCCTCTGAGCTGCACAGCCACAGTCAGAAAGCAAGAGGGTAGACGAGAGATTTGTTCTTGTCCCCAAATTATAAACAGTAGGCATAATGCAAAGCTCGACTTGTATGGTAGAGCTCTTTTACACTGTAGCTACAACATAAACAAATGTTACGTAGATGATGACGCAAGTGTGAAATGTAAATGTTCATTCTGAGTCAATGTGAAAAATAAGATAATCAATGAAACGGTAAAGACTCACAGCTGCTTACTGTAAAGCCTGATGTGTTAGTTCAACTCAAACCGTTTGAGGAAAGGCCTTAAAGGAACTCAAGTATTCATTGTTAAGGTAACTTTGGTAAATGAAGTTAATAGTAGGAACTCCATTCAGTTCATCGAACTTCAAACTAATTAGTATTTTGCACTAGTGTAGCATTTCTCCAAACTTATTGAAAATGTGTAGCTTCCACTAAACTTTTGGGGAACTGTCCTCCGTCACACAATCGTGGCGTCGATCGTACGTTTGACACAAATTTGCAACTTTGCATGAAAATCCCACTTCTTGGCCTTTTTTTACTGATAAATGACTCGAACAATTGTGTCAAAGTAGTCGCCAAATGTCAATGGACTAATCAGTTAATCCGCTGAGCAGTGAGACTGAGACTAAGCTTCCAGTGGGGAATTTAATTTGTACTCAAAGAGTATATTTGGGTTGTTTTTCCTATTCACTGCAACACAATTGTGGTTTTTGGAGGAACTCCACCTTAGGACACTCGTACTCTGCCTTGATGGTTGCTTCCTGTCGCTAATTGCTGCACTTTGACGTCTTCTTTCTTTCCTGATTTAAACTCTGAGTGTCTCATTCTGCAAAAAACCTTCAAGCTCAATTTTGATTTAATCCAAATGTTTGAAGTCCAGCCCTTTCTGTGCAGCAGCAAAGGCCAACAAGGCAGCTTTTATGAATAGATATTGTTGTTTGTTTGTTGTTGTTCTTTACTGTATTTCTCCACCATTATTACTTTGAGGATGACGTTCTTTATTTCTTTTTTTACAAAGTGTTTTACTGTTAATCTTTTCTCTCTCCTTCCACAAGTTTGTGGTTCTATAGTGCATTAGTCAATGCATTAGCTCCTCCGCTGTGGCATAAAACATCCCTCCATCTCCCCCTCCCCTCGCCGTCCATCTAACCATCCATCCATTTCATCATCCCTTCATCTATCCGCCATATTCCTGCGCTCCACACACATACTGTCCCCTCCCTTCCTCTTATCCATCCATCCATCCCTGGTCAATCCCTCCGCCTAACAACACCACTCCTCTCATCCCATTCACTTTCTCCCCCACCCCTCTCCCCTCCACCAGGCCGTCCCATCATTCGCTCCTCCACCCGCCCCTCCAGTCCCACCCTAGCGGAGATGGGTATTGACATTCTGCATCCGACCTTGAGGACAATCAATCCCAACCCCACATGTCCCCATCTCACACACACACACACACACACACACACTCACACATCAACTGCTACAACACAGCGAGACGAATGTTAACATGCAGTCAAACAATCGGTTAATATGACGATGGATGGTTCTGAAATGTACTCTCTCTCTCTCTCTCTCACACCTCTCAGTGATTCAAAAGTTTGCCTAACTTTCTCCAAAAGTCAGTAAAAACACAAATTGAATGTGAGCTGTCCAGACTAATAAACTAATTCACCTTCACTAATAATACAACTAAAGCTTGGACCAATCCGTCCACCAGGGGCAAAGCAGATTAGAGTTTACATGATTACAAAGACATCCTTCCTTTACTGTTTCCCCACCCAACAGCCAGCCAAGACAAGAGATGGAAAATAGGAAAGGGAAAGAAATACATCTGAGTAAGATTAATGCATTTGTACAAGTCACAAGATGCATAATCGAACACCAATCAAACAGAGAATGAGGAGGCATCTTCCTTCTCCTCCCGTTTGTGGCTGCAGAGTCTAAATACACTAGATTACACTCTTCTTATGAACACTTTTCTGTTTCATGTCATACCAGATCTTGTGAGTTTGGACTCTGACAAGATGCTTTGCTAATATAGTTACAGTAAAGAAAGAAACCAAAACTTTATCCTTAACTTAAAGGCGCTAAAATCTGGCAAAATATGCATGAGGGCAAATCTTTAGCAATAAGCACATCAAAATAGGGCATCACTTTGTGTAGTTGCAAAAATGTATGGATTCCAAAATGATCGTGACCATTTGCATCTGGTTCCCACCAGAGCCTGAAAATACCTTATATATTTCTTTTAAAGTGCCCTTCAGGACCTTTATTACCACTATCTTATTCCCTTAAAAGCTCTACTCATAATATTAAGTAAAAAAAAGCTGAAGTCAAGACACAACGGTTGTTTGCAAAGCTACTCAAATCTGAATAATTCCTTATGTCTTTGGAACTTTTTCCTCCCAAGGTCACGCAAATCATCAATAGTTCATCAGCAGATCGGATGGCGACAGGATGAATTTATGATTACCTCTGATTGGTGGGAGATCCATTCTGCGGCGGCGTGCTGGGGCGTCCTGGGTGTCCGTGTGCCTCTGACAAATGACTTGTGACTTGTAGTAGTCTATGGAACCCAGTGAGTAATTTATCTCAACCTTAATGTCCTTTTTGTAGTGTCTTAATCTGACTTTATGCTGCTGCAGGAGGTAATTTCTGCTAAAATACGTCTATACAGTAGTTTCCTAAGATTACTGTGTGTGTTTGTAGGGAGGATGCTCTCTCTCTGTGTCAGCGTGACGCACCCTCCTCCTCCTCCTCTTCCCGGAGCTCTTGCAAGAGCGCTCTGATCTCTCCTCCTACACCTCCCCGGACAAACCAACCAGTCCCTTTACGCTTCACGCTGCATCGAAAGGGGCTCAGCTCTCTCTGGCCAAGTTGAGAGGAAGTTGCCTCTGTGATGCCGGGGTCCTTGTCAGAAACCCTGTTTGATTCTTAGATGTGCAGTTTTTCAGAGAGTTGCAGGAGGAGGAGACGAAGTGGAAGTATCTCCATGCGATGTGAAGTACTTTGGGTGTAAAAAAGAAATGATGATGATGAAGAAAAGGAAGAGTGCAGCTGGTGGTTGTGAGTGAGAAGCTTCTAAAGTCAGAGGTTGAAACAACAAATCTTCCTTTTTTTCCCGTAGAGAAACTGTTTCTTTTCCCGTCCTGCTGTAGTTTCCTCTCCTCTCCCCGAGAGATGAATGACTGAGAGCTGGATGCACTTTCTCTCTCTCTCTCTCTCTCTCACACACACACACACTCTCCAGTCACCCCTCCCCTCTCTTTCTCCCTCCCCCCTCCCTCTCCCATCACTGAATTCAATTCAATTCAGTTCAGCTTTATGAACATGACGAGGCAGAAGCGTGTGTTACTGAAACAAATATTGACATTGCATTAAAGGTAAGACTGTCTATCAATTAAAATAGTTAATTAATCACATTTTTTATCTGTTCAAAATGTACCTTAAAGGGAGATTTGTCAAGTATTTATCAACATGGGAGTGTGCAAATATGCTGCTTTATACAAATGTATGTATATATGTATTATTGGAAATCAATTAACAAAACAAAAAAATGACAGATATTGTCCAGAAACCCTCACAGGTACTGACTTTAGCATAAAACAGTATGCTCCAATCATAACATGGCAAACTGCAGCCCAACAGGCAACAGCAGCTGTCAGTGTGTCAGTGTGCTGACTTGACTATGACTTGACCCAAACTGCATGTAATTATTATCATAAAGTGGGCATGTCTGTAAAGGGGAGACTCGTGGGTACCCATAGAACCCATTTTCATTCACATATCTGGAGGTCAGAGGTCAAGAGACCCCTTCGAATATTGCAGCAATCCCAACAAACACGAGGAGCCAGGAGACCGCTGTTTGTTTCCTGTGTGTTAAGTTTCACTTTCACGTAGAGCTGGTTAATATATCAATATTATATTGATATTGTGATATGAGACTAGATATACTAGATTTTGTAATATCGTAATATGGCATTAGTGTTGTCTTTTCCTGCTTTTAAAGGCTGCATTACCAGACTGTTTTATTATTTGCCTTTACCCACTTAGTCATTATATCCACGTTACTGATGATTATTTATCAAAAATATCATTGTGTAACTATATTGTGAAAGCACCAATAGTCAACCGTACAATATCATTGCAATCGATATGGAGGTATTTGGTCAAAAATATTGTGATATTTGATTTTCTCCTCATCGCCTGTAGTCCTACTTTCACGTTACAATCAGCTGTTTGTTCGTGTCCCGTGTTCACAACGTTCAGTGTCATTTTCACCCTAACACTTTACAAATTGAGTCATTTAAAGCCAAACAATGCAGTTCTTCCCTAAACCTAACTAAGTGGTTTTGTTGCCTAAACCTAAAGTGACGCCAAGGGGCGGTATGTGACGAGTTGGGATGAGAACGTGTTGCTAGGCAACAATGAATGAGTGGACAAGGGAGTGATTTCAAACACTGCAACCAGTTTATTCGGGAGATGTATTTGTACCTTTGACTCGTGTCTCTGTTGACTTATCAGTTTATATCGTGTTGTAATGTGCAATGTTGACTCTTTTCTGAATGATTAAACTTAGATTTTATACCAGGTTCAACACGTTTTGACAATACTCTACTACATTATGGTCACGTCAAAAGAGGAAAGAAGGAGGGAGGAGATTTTCATTCATTCATTGGTTCCATAAGGACAAGTGACATCACTGACAATATGCTGCATGACTGTAATATGAAGCTCTTCCTTTGTCTGCGTGTGTGTGTGTGAGTGAAGCTCATGCATGTG
>CAKAOH010001410.1:0-11076 GCA_916701665.1 Sebastiscus tertius | reverse complement strand
CCAGATATTAGAGGAATGTTAAAAAGGGTCATGTTGTCTCAGCAGGTATCTCTCTGACCCATCAGAGGCTGCTCTTTCTCTCTCCTCTTTCCCTCGCCTCTCTGCTGCTCTGTAGCCGCTCTGTGAACGTCACTGGCCGGCTCTCCAGCGAGCTAAGCCCGGGGGCGATTGTGGAGCTTTTTAACTCCAAAAAGGCAGATAAACACAGGTTCCTGTTAATTTATAATGGACATCTGTGTTGTGATATTTAAACAAGACATGTGAATCGATTTTCTTTTCTCCACCCCTACTTTATGGATTTATTCCTCATTGCCTCTTTCTGTGTTCCCATCATCCTCCTGTTTCATCCTCTCTCACTCTCCCTCATTATAATTTTCTCTCTTCAACTGTTTCTCTCCCCCTCTCCACCTCGCACACTTCATCAAACAGATGACTAGTTAATAATTAAACACAATCCATAAAAAGTGAGTTTTCAGCAATAACACGATGCCACGTCTCTCTTTTTCTCTTTCAGAACTACACCCAGTACATCCCGCTGTCCATCTACGACCTGCAGACGTGGATGGGGAGCCCGTCCATTTTCGTCTACGACTGCTCCAACGCGGGAATCATCGTCAAGTCGTTTAAACAGTTTGCCCTGCAGAGAGAGCAAGAGCTGGAGGTGGGCAGCCGCACAGACAAACACACACACACTCCCGCTTTATGGGATGTCACAACACAGCAGCCATGGATTAGTAGAAGGGTTGTAATTAAGGGGAAAAAACACTTCTAAAAGATTAGATGAGTCATACAAACACACAGGGTGAAACGAACCGCTGGTATCTATGATTTATTAATGGAAAAGTGGGAGATTTGTCACTTGCAAACACACACACACACACACACGCACACGCACACACACACACACGCGCACACTCATATATACTTTATTTAGAGTCATGATTCTCCGCTGGAATCCTCTCTGAAAACTCCAGGATGTCTTCAGTGCTGTGATTCAGCCAATCAAATGGGCAGCTGGCTCTAAATCATTGAGTTTTGGTTTAGTCTCGGGAATACACACACACACACACACGCACACACACACACACACACTCACACTCTCACACACCACTACCAGCCCCAGTCCCTTTCTCCGCTTCATCTTTTTATGACGTTTTCTCTCCCTTTCTCCCTCCCGGCTATGGCATGTTATGTGAATCCCTAATGAGATGGCGCTGTCATTCATCTCAATTATTCATGGAGAAGTTTCAGCCAGGCTGTAGATTAGCTGGAAAACGAGTGAGAGAGAGAGGTACAGGATGAACTGTACTGAGCAGAGACGGGAGGTAGAGCGAGAGTAAAGAAGAGCTGCTGTGCTACCTGTTAAAGGAAAGGTGAAGGCAGCAGCTAAACTGCTGAGTTGCTGCAGTGGTTGACAGAACTCGTCACAAGTGTCTCTCTCTTTCCTGTTTGCAGAGGTCACGTCAGGGACACACCGTCAGGGCTAAAATCATTGCTCTTATTTTGCCAAATATCGTATTATTATATTCCGATTTTTTTTCCCCCTGGTTTCAAGAAACCAAAGTATTTAATTGTTCCTTTGCACCATATAGTTTGAGTTTGTTCACTTATTAGTTATTTGTCAAAGTAGATCAGCTACATAGTCACATTTTTTATTCAGTAATATTGACTGTAGGGCTGTCAATTGATTCAAATATTTAATTGCAAATTAATCGTACATTTTTTATCTGTTCAAAATACACCTTAAAGGGAGATTTGTCAACTGTACACTTAAAACCATAAAAGTGGTGTTCATTTGTGAAGATTATTTTACGGAACAAAACGTTTAAGTATCATAAACGTGTAAGTATCATAAACGTGTAAGTATCATAAACGTTTGTTTACGACAGAGCTTATTTTCTGCAGTAAACCCAATGGAAAAATCCTATTGGCAGTTTGTCGAGGGAACCAGGGTGATGCTAACTTCCTGGTTGGCCTACAAAAACACATCATCTCTGCACCGCTCTATAAAGTAGAGCAGACTACATGTAGCCTGAGAGGCAACACCCAGGGCATCTTACGGCTTGGTACTGCTTGTTAAACTCATTGCACTTAATGTATGGTAATATTGAAGGAAACTCAGAATGAAATCCTCTCTTCTCTGATGTGGATAATGGTTGGCTGGACAGTCAGAGGACAACGTTCAGAGACAATTAGTTGGAACATCTGTAGTTAATACCGTGCTCAATGATGGAGATGTATAATAATGTAGAATAAAGACCCTGGACAATGCTTTTTGTTATATATCTACTAATACTTACTGGTAATAACAGACATAGAGACATTTTTTATTGTCCAAAGGGGTGAAAGATACCTGACTGAGTGGTTCAGGTCTTTTTTTCTGCTGTGCAGTGAGGACAGTGAGCCTAAAGAAAATAACAGTGAAGAGAAATGGATCCCACAATCAGGTCGGAGAGGCATGTAGGCTTATGAAGTGCTCAGGAGCCAACACACAGAAACCAACATTGTTGGGTCTTTCTTAAACCAATCATGACAGCATGGTAATTAATCACACATGTTTTATCTGTTCAAAATGTACCACTAGCTTTCGTAGGTGAAAAACAAGACTCAGGAGAAGACAACTGTTGAAGATGCGGAGACCCTTTATTTGCATAAAAGATCTGAGTTTGTGTCTCTGCAGAGACTCAACAAACTGCTTTGTAATTCCGGGTACATTGCTATATCAAAAACATCGTAATCCAAATGACCCTCCCCGTTGGCTACCTCAATCAGTGCAGTGATCAACCCCCCTCTAACAGTTTCACATAAGTCTGGTCTGTTCTAGTCTAATACAAATAAACAGCAGGATATCTCATTGCATTACAGGATCAACGTCTCGTGTCACGATGGCTGTTCCTTCACTATCTAGTCGGTCTATCTAGTGTTTTGCCATTAACCCTTCAAGGCCAGTACATTGTATATAGTGTATCTTTATAGTGGTTAACATAGGCCTATAAGTGTAGAATTTTTCCACCAAATTGAACCCGCTACAGCCTAAAACTCACAAGATGCGTTAATGAAATTAGTGCCGTTAAAACGAACTTGCGTTAACGTGTTATCATCGCGTTAACATTGACAGCCCTACTATATAGAAATAGCCAATCTTCTCACTGATGGTCTCGTTTGCTGGTGTAGGTCATATAGAGGCATCGGTGTTAAAATGAGACTGTTTCATAACCAGTTCAAAGTTCCTCCCAGTAGCTTTAAAGGTAGGACCATTTTGACAGGGAAATAAACAGAGGAAGTCCCCCGGTTAAATGCAGGGGGAGTTGCATAACATCCATAAGCAATTTCACTTTTCCACCTGAGTGCTCGTCCTTCTTCTCACCCCCCCCCAAACAGGAAGTGTATAATGGGGGGAGGTAATGGAAGACAGAGAGAGAGTCGATGACTTCCAGAGACTTTTTAATCATGCAGGAGATGATCCAAGCGGGGAGTCCCCCACCTCGCCCACGCGCTCCTGCACCCTCATCCCTCTGTCGCGACACGACACACACGCGCTTTGTCAGCCATTTTTAAATAGACCCACATGCACGGTGCACACGATTCCCACGGCACGACAAGCCTGATCTCACCAGGGTCTATTATTTGGAGATGCAGCGATGAAGACCGGAGCATGGGGGAATCGGCTGAAGGGATGATATGAAAGGAGGAGGAGGTGTTTTATCACTCCTCCGCAGCACCATATCAACCTCCTCCTTCAGTCCAGTCAGTCAGTCAGTGTGTGTGTGTGTGTGTGTGTGTGTGTGTGTGTGTGTGTGTGTGTGTGTGTGGGTGTCTGCTCTGAGTGCTCTATTATAAGGCCACCTGCTTCCTTTTAAATATCTCATCACTTCCTGCGTGCACTCAGCAAACATGCTCACTGCATTAGCTGCAGGGCGGAAAGAGTGTGTGTGTGTGTGTGTGTACTGTACCCTGCAGCACTCACAGATAGGACACTGTGGACCCTGAGAGCTTGTGTGTGTGTATGTTGTGGGTTAGATGATTGTGTTGCCGGCGTTTCCAGGATGCTCACATTAGGCCTCCATCGGCTCCTTCTATCATTTTAATGAATTATTAATTCACGGCTGTAAAATGTATTGCTCGACTAGAGTTGGTGGGCCGTGCGTGCACGTACATGACGTTCTGTGATCGTGCGTTTTTACATCTGAAATCCCCCCCTGTAGGACTAGTCTTATCAATTACTGTCACTTTATAAAAAGAAAGGATTCTCAGCACTTAAAGCAGCAGTAGGCAGTATATTTTTGGCATCATCGGGCAAAAATTCCATGATAACCTTTCATCATATTGTAATTCAAGTGTTCTGAGAGAAAACTAGACTTCCGCTCCTCCTCGTGGCTCTGTTTTCAGACTTTAGAACATCTAGCCCGTGACGGGAGACTTTGACCAATCACAGGCAGTTCATTCAACGGAGGCAGCTGTCAATCACTCGCAAACGGTCAAACTAGGTAGCGCTGATCAAATATGAATCAATATTCTGTTACTGTAATGTCTATTTCTCTCCTCAAATGTTCTCAGAATCATCTTGTAGTGTACCGTTCAGCTGTAAAATGAGAAAGTTTGCTCCGGCTGGTGGGCGATGCTTGGTATTTCCTCAACTGATCTCAACATGGCTGCCGGGTCACAAACATTCTCATTTTACAGCTTAACAGCACACTACAAGATGTTTCTGAGAACACTTTATGTAAGAAATCAGCATTACAGTAACAGAATATTGACTCATATTTGATCAGCGCTGCCTAGTTTGACCGTTTGATCGGAGGTTGTGAGTGATTGACAGCTGCTCAGAGACGGCAAGGCTCCAGCTCAGCTCTGATTGGTTGTTTTCCTCCGGTCTGTGAAATCTTGCAGATGCCATTAGGAGCACTGGAGGACACCGGAGGACACAGAGGAACAGGATTTTTTTTACATGATTACCATCATGTCATGATAACGTGATCGTTTTATAAAAATAACTTTTTTTAATCATATTTGCTCCAATTCTACCCACTGCTGCTTTAAGAAATGATCGGTATCGGTATCGGTAAAATTGTAACAAAAAGTATAGGTGTCGTATAAAAAAGTTTGGTATTGTCCATCCCTATTCTGCGCGGTGATGCTGTTGACGGTTGTTATGTGGTAGAAAGAAAACGGTACCTAGATGAAACTACTCACAACAAGGTCTGTGGATTATCTGGAGTTTTTTCTTTTTGCTGTTTTGACCACCACAAGCCGAGCATCATCAAGCACCATTATATTGGAGAGAAGGCAGACATCTCTAAGGCCGATACCTCGTACACTCAGCAACTCAGACCAAAGCAATTGAGATTGATAAATAGCACTACAGGTAGGTGGAAAAATCTGTAGTTTTGATTTTAGGGTGAACTTTCCCTTTAAGGCTAGAAATTAGGGCTGTCAAAGTTGACGCAATAACATGTTAACGCAAATACATTTTAATACCACTAACTTCTTTAATGCATTAACGCTACTTGCAATTTATAGGTCGTAGCAGGCTCAGTTTTAAAGCTAGGTACTAGTATCATATCACACTAGAAAACCTAAAGAATTCATCGGTACCAACCATGTCATACTAAATAACGCTCCAAACTTACGCTAAATTTTGGTGAGGAAAAACTATCATGGCCATTTTCAAAGGGGTCCCTTGACCTCTGACCCCAAGATATTTGAATGAAAATGGGTTGTATGGGTACCCACGAGTCTCCCCTTTATGATAATCACATGCAGTTTAGTAATGACCGTCTTTTTTAATCATATTTGCTCCAATCTGCCTACTCCAGCTTTAAGTTGCACCCAGATATCCCCAGTGGCAGAGAGAGAAAAGAAAGCTGTCACGGTGATTTTCATGGTAATTTGTGAGATTACAGTATGCTAATGTGATAATTACAGTGGATGTTTGGCATTAATCAGCCTCTGCTGGCGTTGTCGTCGTATTTACCGTTCGGATTACTGCGGCGCGCCGTCACACATTTCTTTCAGGGAGATGATGTTCTTCTCAGGTCGACACAATGCGAAGCTTTAGAAACGCACGCCGCTTTGTTTGTGATGTCTGCCTCGGCGAGCGGGCCGACATCTTCCTCATTAGAGAGGGAGAGAAGATTATGTTCCAAGGAGATTGGCACAGATCCATCCGCACGGCAACAATCGGGCTCCCACTCACGCCTGCGAGCATTTCAAAGAGAAATGAAATATGCATGTTAAAAAAATACACATACAGTTACACACGTTATCCCCCACCCCCCATTAATTATGACTATTCTTCTGTATTTTTAATATCATGATTTATTCATGTGTTTGCAGAGCTTCTTATAGAGCACTTCTGTAAATACATAGTGTCTCACACTGAGATCTGAGCTTCAGCTGCTGCCGCCTTTTTTTGCACCACTTATTATAGAGTTAGCTAATGAGTTATTGGACTAGCAGAGAGCAGGGAGGCTGTGCAGTATATACAGGAGTAGGGAGGCATTACATAAATCTACTGTGCCTCATCACAAGCCAGTTTGATTAGCTTAACTGGAAACCAGATTGAACATTTGAATCAGGTCACAGCAGTTTTATGAATAAAATACTGATCCTTTTCTTTCACTTGTTTCCAAGTGAATTTCTGAATTGCGAATGTTGCTGTTTTGTTTCCCGGGCAGCCTCCTGGATCATTTGTCAAATTTGTTTTCTTGTCTCATCCGCTAATTGACTCGACTCACCCTCTGGGTGCAGAAAGACGAGGGCGTCCCCTCGGTGCTCGCCTCGGGTAGCGTGGGTTTACCCTAACTTGCGTCAGATGCTGAGCTGCAGCACACAGCAAGCTGGGAGGCTCAAGAAGGAGTTTCTGTTCACGAGCTCTGCTTTGTGGTTGTGTATAAGTTGTTTGGTGGGTGTACATGTTATTACACTATGGGTCCTATCTTACACCCGGCGCAAAATGGCGCACAGCGCAGCGCAACTGTAATTGCTAGTTTCAGACCAACGCAGTTGTACTTAAACATTGTGTAGGTAGCAAATTGTGCCCACCTGTGAACCCATGGGTGTGTTGTTCATAAAATGAGGTGAGGTCAGGCGCTTTGTTGGCGCATTACTATCTTGAAGCAGCAGAAAGCGATTGCGCCATTGACCAACAAAAACCTGTTCTAAAGTCTGACGCAGTATTTTCCTGCTATTTAAAGGGCACATTATCGGGATAGGGGCGGCACGGTGGTGTAGTGGTTAGCACTGGCGCCTCACAGCAAGAGGGTCACAAGTTCGAATTCAGCTTAGGGCCCTTCTGTGTGGAGTTGCATGTTCTCCCCGTGTTAGTGTGGGTTTTCTCCGCCTCCCACTCCCACAGTCCAAAGACATGCAGGTTAGTTTAGTTGTTGACTCTAAATGTCCCGTTGGTGTGAATGTGAGTGTGAATGGTAGTCTGTCTCTATGTGTCAGCCCTGTGATAGTCTGGTGATCGGCTCCAGCCCCCATGTGACCCTGAATAGGATAAGGTGTTACAGATAATGGATGGATGGATTATTTGGATAGTAAGATGTGTCTACATAGGAAGGTTCAATACACGTGTACACTCTGCTTGTTCCACACACAGGGGCGCAGCAGCTCTCCTCCTCCTCCTCAGTTAAATACAGTGTCGGCTCTAGAACGTTTTTATTTATTGTAAGGAAAACACTAAATTCAGGCGGCAGGTGACCGTTCAGAATATAATGGAATATAATGAAGTAAGGCTCTCAGGCGTTCTGTGTTGCTCAACCTGCAGCCCTCTCAGCACTCCTCCGGTCACTGGCGTGAGCGCCGTGACCAGAGAGATGGCGGTGCACACCACTCTGTGGCGTCTCCTCTCATCATCCCTCTGTGTGTGCGAGTGTAGACGCAGGCTACTTCAAAGTTTGCGAGCCCTCTCCCCCTATATGGAGGCATTTTGAGGCTGATGGAGCCGCGTTACGCACCGCCTCTCCGGCAGTGCCCGGCTGTAAGCCCGTTTGTAACGCATCTCCAGAGGATTCCGCATCGGAAAGCAATACAGTTTTCATTATTTATGAATACATGTTTATCATATTTAGCCTAGTGCTTGTTATCATATATAGCAGTTAAATAGGTTTTCGGTGCGTTTGCTCATATGCTGTCGAATAGATTTGTTGATGGGACAGAGGAATTGGGAGACGGCGGAGACAGAGGATCCACCGGTCAAAGAACCACATCCATCTGCTCGCGCACTTTTACTTTGCGCATGAGCAGCTCACTTTCCTCGGCAAAAAACCGCTCACCTCTCCAGTTTGCCGAATCCACCCTTTAAATAGCAATAATAATAACAATAAGTTTATTTGTGTAGCACTATTCAAGCACAAAGCACAAAGTGCTTTCCAAAGCAATTCATATAACATGCAACAGAATACAATGAAACATAAATAATGAAATAAAAACAATAGGATGGAAAAAATAAAACAACAAGCATATACATATTCATACAGTGACATATGCACATATATACACAGGCATACAAAAGACTAAAATGCATCTGATTGAAAAGCAATTTTATAAAAATTAGTTTTTAGACGGGATTTAAAAATTGTGACCGAGTCTGCTGATCTAATATCAATTGGAAGAGTGTTCCAGAGTTGGGGAGCCACTACTGCAAAAGCACGGTCGCCTTTGGTTTTCAACCTGGTCTTTGGTACTGATAAAAGTCCCAGACTTGCTGACCTGAGGGGCCTGTTTGGACGGTACGTTGTGAGGAGCTCAGTGACATACTCTGGTGCTAAGCCATTCAGAGTTTTATATGCCATTAAAAGCACTTTAAAATCAATTCTAAAAGACACTGGGAGCCAATGTAGTGAAGCCAGAGTTGGTGTGATGTGAGAGCAGCGTTTGGTTTTGGTTAGCAGTCTAGCTGCAGAGTTTTGAACTATTTGGAGCCGCTCAATTGCTCGATTATTTAGGCAGGTGTACAAGGCATTACAATAATCAAGACGGGAGGATATCAGGGCGTGTATGATTTTCTCCATGTTTTTGAATGAGAGAACTGATCGAATTTTTGAGATATTTCGTAGCTGATAAAAACACAACTGGACTACTTTTTTTACATGGTGCTCCAGGCTCAGGTTACCGTCAAGGATAACACCAAGATTTCTTGTGGCTGATGTTACGTTGGGAGTAAGGGGGCCAAGTAGAGGCTGTACCTGGTTTGAGATGTGTTCTGGGCCAATGATGAGTACTTCGGTCTTATCAGAATTGAGTTTTAAAAAATTTTGCTACATCCAACCTGTTAAATCTTTTAGGCAGCTCTGGAGGGATGCTAATTTATTGGTGTCAGAGGGTTTAAATGATATGTAGAGCTGTGTATCATCAGCGTAACTATGAAAGGCGATGTTATGACGACGGATTATTTGACCAAGAGGCAACATGTACAATGTAAATGGAACAGGTCCTAGGATTGATCCCTGTGGAATACCATGACTGGTCTGTGTGGTTTTGGAGCTAAACTCCCCAACTGAAACAAAAAATGTCCTGTTGGACGGGTAAGAGGAGAACCAGTCTAGTGCAGCTCCAGTGATGCCTGCCCACTGATTTAACCTGTCGATAAGGATGGTGTGGTCGATGGTGTCAAAAGCCGCACTTAGGTCAAGCAGCACTAACACAGAACATGCACCAGAGTCTGCAGCCATCAGTAAGTCGTTCGTTACTCTAAGAAGGGCAGTTTCTGTGCTGTGTAATTTCCGGAAACCAGATTGAAATTTTTCAAAGATGTTGTTGTTGAGTTCCTGTGTTAGTTGGTCCAGCACTACTTTTTCAAGGATTTTTGATGTGAAAGACAGTTTAGAAATTGGACGGAAGTTTGTTAAGTCTGTGGGATCTAAACCAGGACCCTTCAGCAGCGGTTGAACACAGTTGGTTTTAAATTGGTCTGGTACAACTCCAGAGGTCAGAGAGCTGTTAATAATGTACAGTAATGCAGGGCTGACTGACTCTATTGATTCTTTCAACAGTTTTGAGGGTAAAATATCAAGGGGACTAGAAGAAGGACTCATAAGTGCGACAGTATTCTTAAGGTCCTGCAGTGATATTGGTCGGAAAGAGTCCAGGACCACCAAGGACGGGCAAGTGAGGTCAACTGCAGATGTGGGAGGAGTGATGTTTGCCCTAATCTGGTCAATCTTTTCTATGAAAAAGGAAAGGATTTTGTCACAGTCGGCTGAGGAAGAAACGTCTGCAATAGGAGGAGGAGAATTTACCAGCTGATTAATGGTGTTAAACAGGATTCTGGGGTTATGTTGGTTGGTGGAGATGAGCTGTGAGAAATACTGGTCCCTGGTTTCCTTTATCTTACTGTTGTATGCTGTCAGTAAGTCCTTGAGCAGCAGGTAATGAACCTGTAATTTACTAGATTTCCACCTGCGTTCAGCTTTTCTACAGGTTCTTTTGAGGCTACGGATGTCCTCATTCATCCATGGGGCTATTTGGCTGGTGGTTTTCAGTTTGGTTATTAATGGAGCGACTATATCCAGGGTAGATAGGCATAATTGATTAAAAGCTAATAATTGGTTTGTATCAAAAAAAATGGACAGATTGTCTCTCTCAGTGTTAAAAAGTGAAGAGAAAGACTGAGCTGTGTCTTTGTTGAGAACACGGAATCGTACCTTCTGTTTTTTAGGTTTTATAGTAGCATGGAGGACTGTGTTAAACAGGATACACATATGGTCAGACACAGCAAGATCTCTGATGGAGAGACTGTCAAGGTTCAAGCCCAGTGTAAACACTAGATCTAGTGTGTGTCCACAGTTGTGGGTTGGACCATGCACATGTTGGACAAAATTGTAGGACTCAGTAATATTTAAAAACTCAGTTGCAGCTTGATCTGTGATGTTATCAACATGAAAGTTAAAATCCCCAGTGATCATAATTTTATCATAGTTGAGAACCACTGAGGCTAAAAGTTCCGAAAATTCAGTTAGAAACACAGGGTTACGAGTTGGGGGTCGATAAATGACTATACAGAGTACTGGAAGGACAGAGTTCATTTTAAACATCATTCCCTCAAAACTTGTTAAATTATTGACAGCGATA
>CAKAOH010001409.1:0-19305 GCA_916701665.1 Sebastiscus tertius | reverse complement strand
CGGCGTTCATCGTTTTATGAAGAACCTGCTCGCTTGTTAAGCCCGAGAATCCACATTCCTGAAGAATCACTTGGATACAACGTGGGAACATAAATGTATTCATCACATCTCAGTGCATTCCCATTACTCCCTGAACAGCACAGTGAGTCAGCAGTCCGTAACAGTCTTAAAGAATCATGAGGAAAAAGACTTCCAAACACTTGGAGCACTTGAGGAAGGACACTGTGTACGGCGTCAGGTGTGAGATTATGACAATGCACAATAATACTCACAATGTGTGGCCTTGTGTAAATGTGTTTCTTTCCCCGGATAAAATTCCAAAGCCATGAGAAACCTCTAGAAAAGGTCACTTGCCGGATTAAATAGTTACCTGTGTGTTGCAATGTTCTTATGCAGGATTGTGTTGGGTGTTAATCTCTACGCTCAAGTGAGAAATCCAGCACTTTTCTTTAAAAACAACATGCATGTATTGCAAAGCAGATTGTGACTATAAAGATAAGTCTGTGTCTGTTATAAGGGCACAATTTCTGAATCCTAAACTAAGGGGATAGGGCCTTGCCCATGCTTTACATATATAATCTTGGACAGTTCAAATTTGAATTAAGGGGACACATGCACGTAATTGATCTGCTCTGGCATTTAAAAAAATGTGGTCATAGGTGTCATTGTTAGTTGGTTTCCTGCTGGAAAACTTTGCAAAGCTTCATTTATCTCGGCATCTGGCTAACTAATGGTTAAATAATAATAATGGTGCATTTGCGTTCTTTTCCTTTTTTCTTTTTCAAATGGAAACGCCCACTCAGCGGTGACGTAGGTTACCAAAATAAGCTAATCAATAAGGTTATGAATAATGTGAACGCTAGCAGATAATGTGATGCTAGCAGTAGCTCAGTCAAAGTTAGCTGTGCTAAGTTTGGAAATAACTGAAAGTGTTAGTTTTGATTTTTCGAAGTGGGGTTGTATGTATACTCCAATGTTCTGCGAGGTAAAATTACTGTTTGTGTGAATGTAGTCTGGTGGCTTTGAAGAGAGCGATATAACTGCTTCAGTTCCTCGTCGGAAAGGGTTGTCTGATGGCGAGGTAAAGCGGCTGTGGACGGGAGCAGCAGAAAAACGTATTTTCACCACCTGAAAAAATCAATATCAGTTTAAGTGTACGTTATATTTAGACTATTTACACCGCTATACCTCGCCATCAGACAGCCCTTTCCGACAGTAACTGAAATCGTTATATTGCGATCTTCAAGACCAGACTCCATTCACAAAAACAGTCCTTTTACCTGGAGGAACACGGAGTTGCTGATCTACCGCTGCATCGATCAGTCAGTTTGTTCATGTGACTTTTGGATCCAAACTAACGTGATGTCCACACAGCAGTACATCTTTTAGCTCCCGTGACAGTACTCCTGTCAGCTTCCCCAAACAGGGAACACGCCAACCACCAATTCAATTCAATTCAATTCAAATGACTTTATTGGCATGACGTAACACTGTACATGTTGCCAAAGCATATTCAAATGATGAAAAATGTACAATAATTACATTTCATTAACATCAATTAAATAAAATAAAATCAGATAAAATACAAAATAATTTTCAATCAATTAATTGGAACAATGATATAAACAGGAATGAAGCAAATTAACAAAACAAACAAACAACAACAAGGTGCAGACAGCTGTCCCTCAGTTGATGGCAGGCAGCAACATAGACTGCTACCATCTAAGTTACTGTATGTAATACAGTGACTGTAAGCATGTATATATACTGTACATGTAGCAGCGCCATCATGCAGAAACCTACGTCAGGTCTTGTGGGAAAAGGATTTTAGAAGGGCTTGGGAAAAAAGCATTTTCACGCTAAAACATTCGTACTTTGACTAAAATGTGAATGTTTGGATTTGAATACATAAGGAACACCAGTGGGAAGCTACAGAATTATACCTGTCACACCTGTGTCATCAACCCCACTCAGTTTATATACCTTCCCACAAACCGTAATCCTTGGCCAGATTGTTTATTGTGCTAACATACTGATCTTGTTCCTGTTCTCGTTCTTGTTCTGTTTGCCCGTCTGTCTGTTTGTTCATAATCTCTGTTTCTGACCTCAAAAGTAAACATTCAGATGGATTTCCATGAACTTTTGCGCAGACATTCTGTCACGTCTCCCGCGGGATGAATGATGACCCTGTGACTTTTCCCCTAAAATCATTAGGGTCTTAGTCTATAACCTAATTATATTACCATCGATGTTACTTTGCAAACACTCTAACCTAAGATGGTAAACATTATACAGTTTTTCCAGTTCTAGGAGGCAAATGATCCAAACTATGAAACATGCATGACATTGCATCATTTAAGGTTATTTGCTAGTCATTTGGTTGCACTTATTCAGTTTTTACTGGGAGATCAATAGTCTCTAATTAACTATTCCTATCAACAGTGTGAAGTATTTGCAAAATAAATGTTGAAACAAATGAGGCTCCTCTCTGCTCCAGGGGGAATTTCATGCACCTAAATGTCAGCATGCCCGAGGCAGAGCTCAGTCTCTGAAGGTCGACGCTGTCTCTCGTTGTTAGCCTTTACAGTGAGCGCTCCATGACGATGCAGATCAAAGAGATCAGCGCTGGAGTCATTAACTCGCTCCCCCGTACACTTCGTTTTTGTTCCCATGGGGTTTTGTGAGGAATCTCGTCGCTGGACAAACGAGTCCAGTTTGAAATAATTCTCTATGAGGCAGTTTGAAGGCCAAGCCGGAATAGTTTGGTGAAAGTAACACCGGTGTTTATGCTGGAAGTATACACTGACTTTTTGTGTAAAAAATCTATAAAATACCTTAGCTTACCTCAGTCTGAAAAAAAGAAAGTTTATGTATTGCAGTTTCACAGTATTTGATACTCATACAGGCTGTGGAAAGAATGTCTTAAATCCTAGCTGTGGACGCTGAACTGAAAAGCAAACAAAAGGGGGCTGAATTCAAACATACCAGGCCACCGCTGTACCATATTATGATTCTTCCTGGATTCAAGGACATATAGGGAGCTGGAGCCGATCCAAAAGAGGCAATGTACACACTGGACAGGCCATCAACCTCTCATGGGGCTAACACATGCAGACAAACACAGCCTCGCTCCCATTCGCCTCTAAGCTAACCTGCAAGTCTGTTATAAACTCCAGAGGAAGGCCTCAGGAGGTTATCAGCCTCCAACTCACAGCCTTCTTGCGATAAGCATGAGCGGATTAACCTGCTTTAGGGGGGAAAACGGGGGGGGGGGGCAAAAATTAGCTGCCGGAAAACCTATTAACCCCTTGTTCCTCCTTCTGCACAATGTTTGCATGATTTTATACTACCTAGCTTCTGATTTGCTGTGAATACACATACTAATTCAGTAGTATGTACTAATTCAGGGCTACATATTCCCAAATGAAATCTCAATTTAAAAACAATAGTTGACGCGCAGTATGCTTGGATGTTTTGGGGCCCGCAGTGGCACGACTTACCTGACTGGTAGTGGCTTCGGCTGTGAGGCGGCCACTAAGCTTTGTTGTTGATATATTTTACATAGGGCTGTCAATTGATTCAAATATTTAATCACGATTAATCGCACATTTTTATCTGTCAAAATGTACCTTAAAGGGAGATTTGTTAAGTATTTAATACTCTTATCAACACAGGAGTGAGCAGATATGCTGCTTTATGTAAATGTATGTATATATTTGTTATTAGAAATCAATTAACAACACAAAACAATGACAAATATTGTCCAGAAACCCTCACAGGTACTGCATTAAGCATAAAAAAATATGCTCAAATCATAACATGGCAAACTGCAGCCCAACAAGCAACAACAACGGTCAGTGTGTCAGTGTGCTGACTTGACTATGACTTGCTCCAAACTGCGTGTGATTATCATAAAGTGGGCATGTCTGTAAAGGGGAGACTCGTAGGTACCCAGAGAACCCATTTACATTCACATATCTTGAGGTCAGAGGTCAAGGGACCCCTTTGAAGATGGCCAAAATGCAGTGCAAGTTTAGAGCGTTATTTGTCCTCCTTGGCGATTGTTTGTGTTAATGCGTTAAAGAAATTAGTGGCGTTAAAATGAATTTGCGTTAACACGTTATTATTGTGTTATTATTATTGTGTTATTATTATTGTGTTATTATTATTGTAAGTACCTTGACACGTTTCCAGTGCAGTTTGATATTGCGAATGGGATCTTAAACATCAGCAGTGAACATCATGTCTTGGTGAATACAAAGAGAAACTCCTAGAGGAGGCAGAAACACCAGATTGTCCGTGTACAGAGGACTCGGTGGAACACAATGTAATGCAGCCGTGACACATGCAGCCGTGAGGTTAGACATGGGAACACATACACAGCTGAACTATCAGTGTCTGTCTATTAATACGCAGATACCGCATGTTCACCTTTAGATTTACAGCCTTTGAAAGCTGTGAGATCACAGTAATTGAAGTAAAAGAAATTGAAGCAGGCGTCAAAGCGCGTGAATCACACACTGATAATGGTTGAATGTTTTTCCCTCGCAGTCAAAACACGCTTTGAAGCCTCATGTATGTAATGTTTTCATGTAATAATGACAGAGCGTGGTGCATAGCTGTTAAGTAACACATCCCTGCATGCATGTTTTTTTTCACTCTCGCTGCTCTATAAGGTGATCAGTCATGTCAGGTTTTGAATATTCAAGAGCTTTTTGAGGGCAGCTCTTAGCTTCTGTTGACTCAGTCAGTGCTGGAAAGAGACATGACGCACTGAAACTTGACTCCTTGCTCTCTGCAAAGAGCTTGGACTATATAAAGACGAAACTGTTGCAGCGATGTACCTCTGAACCCCCTCAACCTGTTCACACGCACACACACATGCACATGCATGCTTACTTATCATTTATTTGCTTAGTCAGTTTCCCTATCAACAACCTTATCTTGCCAAACCTCTCCACTTATTTTTCTAAAGAATGCACTCTTGAGCATCCTCACAGGCTTGTTAGCATTCATCCGGTGCATCTGACAAGAATGGCCGCTCTGTTTCTCTCCGATCAATCAGAGGCCCCCCTGAAAAACCGCATCGCCTTCCGAGCGCCAACACCTCTGTCTTAGCTGCTCGTCTGGCGTCTGCGGGACTCGGGTGCGATTCCGGGCACGGGGATACCTAGAAACTGGTCCTTGCGGTCGGTGCCAGTTTCCATGGTTCCCCCCTGTCAAAGAGAGGTTCTCTCCGGGCCTGGTGTGTTTGTGAAGTCCCCGTGAAAAGATGGCTCTGTGTCCTGAGGTCCCAAGCCCACCGAGAGCAGAATTCCTCTGCGACTCCGGCTGAGTTGGGGTTGTGCAGCGCAGCGGATGGAGGGGAGAGTGGGGGGAGAAAACACAGAAGCAGCATGTTTGGGTCCTGGCTCGGCGCCACGCATCAGTTAGGGGCTCAGGGGGACTGGGTCACAGCGGGGGGAAGTAAACAGGCCAGTGTATATACATTTACACCAGCAAACACACGTTCAACTGGAAAGATACAAACAGACACAAGTAGACATCTGTACGCCAAAAATGCATCCATTCAATATGTCGTCCCTCCTACCAGTTAGAGTTTCCATTTATAATCAAGGATTAGCACCAATTTTCAGTTGAACAAACAAACCCCATGTTTGCATGAACAGAAAGGTCATTAACTGCACATTTAATACAAAGATATTCTCATATTTTAGGATTTAGGACAGAAAGTGGGGCTGTCAAAGTTAACGCGTTAACGCAAATTCGTCTTAACATCACTCATTTCTTTAACGCCTTACGTAACTTGCAATTTGTAGGTTTTAGTGGGCTCAGTTTTAAAGCTAGTGTGAAGATACTGGCATCAAATTGAACTAGAAAATCTAATGAATCCATTGGTACTAACCATGTCATACTAGTTTGTTGCGAAGGAGGTTAAATAATGCTCCAAACTGAATTTTGTCAACGGTCCTTTGACCTTTGACCTCAAGATATGTGAATGAAAATGGGTTCTACGGGTACCCACGAGTCTCCCCTTTACAGACATGCCCACTTTATGATAATCACATGCAGTTTGGGGCAAGTCATAGTCAAGTCAGCACACTGACACACTGACAGCTGTTGTTGCCTGTTGGGCTGCAGTTTGCCATGTTATGATTTGAGCATATTTGTTATGCTAAATGCAGTACCTGTGAGGGTTTCTGGACTATATTTGTCATTGTTTTGTGTTGTTGGTTGATTTCTAATAATAAATATATACAAACATTTACATAAAGCAGCATATTTGCCCACTCCCATGTTGATAAGAGTATTAAATACTTGACAAATCTCCCTTTAAGGTACATTTTGAACAGATGAAAAATGTGCGATTAATTGTGATTCAATATTTTATTCGATTGACAGCCCTAAAAAAAAGCTAGATTTTTTGCAGTGTAGTTTACATATGACTCATCTCTTGACAATCCTACCGGCACTCCCTCCGTTTTTTTTTTTCCACAGGTGAAGAACTATGTACACACAAAGTAAGAAGCTTCTATTTGACGTGAAACACCCACAGTGACTCACCGGACGTAGAGGAGGATAAGCACATCTTAAAAGAGATTGTACATAAAAGTCAAAATGGTTCAAAAGAAGCTGGATAAGTCCCTACAAGCCTGAGGTCTCTTTTTTTTTAAAAGCAAAATGAAAATGGAAACACTGATGTGAAGAATTTTGGTTTCATTAAGAAAGTATTTTCTCACAAACATCACAAAACATGATATCAGGAAATGACTGTACGTGAGACATCAAGTTTCTGGTACTTACAGGAAACAAGATATGTGATCGACCTTTATTTTTAGGGTTTTAATTCCTAGTTTTGAATAGCAGCAGACTACAAAAGTACAATTGTTCCGGGCTAAATGTGCAAAAGAGACAGAACGATCTCATTTCAAAGGGACAACCAGTATCACCAGCCTTTCCAGTTGGATTTGTGCACAGACTCCTTTGAATGAGTGCTGGTAAACTGTCAGTTATACCAGTCATATGCAAATCACAACTTGTGATTTTACAGGGACAATTATTTTCTTGATATTCTTGAAATAGAACTTCCTCTTTTCAAAGACCTCACCTTGAGGCAAGTGTTTAAGGATTAGTTAGAAATGTACTTCAGGTTTTGAACCACAAGTTCTCCCTCAATTCTGGACTAAATAATACCATGTTGTGGTATTCTGAAGCAGCACTGATAAAGCACCCAGACATGAAAACATTGTGCTTTTGTCTCTCTTGTCTTGATTCTGTATACGTGTTACGTGCGATCAGCATGTTATATCATGTAGACGAACCTGAAAGGGTGTTCCCCTGTTTCCAGCTGGGCTTTGAGCCATTTTGCCCCTGAGAATACTTAGAAGTAAAGTTGTTGATAGTTCCTGTAATTGAAGTCAATTAGGCCAAAAAAGGAAATATCCAAACTAGAAACACTAATTGAAATGTTTTAAGATAGAACTAATATTTTGATGTTAAACTAATGAAGAGGAACTGTTGGGATGTTTTACAGCGAGATCAGAGCAGCATTGGTGCAGCTGGTGGTGATTCAGCATCTTGCTCCTGGTCATGTCAGTAGGACAGATGTTGGCCTGAGGCTGGGCTTCCCTGTTGAAGGGCATGTAGTGTGATGGGTCACTGTGCTTCCCCGCAGCTTCAGAGGAAACACTGAGCTCTGATTTGATCTGAAAGGCTCAGCGGGGCAAAAAATATGATGATTTTGACATCTTGTCACCAGGGGTGGGAACATTTTTCTTTTTTAAATTGATTTTTTGATGCCTTAATTGATATATTTGCTTCATTTGCGTCTATACGGAGGTTAAAGGAAGTTACTGCTTTTATTGTTGTAGTCTGAGTAACCTGATGTCATATCCGTTCCGTATCCGTCACTAAACAAACCGCAGCTAGCCGAAACGACAAAGCAGAAAACGGCGGAGGGTCCGTGTGGAAACGACCTGCACCCTCACATATTAAATCCAAAGTGGTGAACACTACACATCCAGTAAAGTATGGAAACACTTTGGGTTTCACACGTTACAGGAAAAGCTGAGCTAGACATCACTGCTAAAGCTGCATGCTACAGGAAACGTTATCGTATTGCGGTCAAGTCGGCCGTCACTCGCATCTCCGTGGTCAAATGGGCCGACGCTACGACTGTAGAGCACCAATATACTGACATTTATGTAGAATGCATTCAAACAACCCAGATGGAGCTGACCATGGATGTATAAAGAGAATGGAGCTGCGATGGACTTGGCGAAGTTGGTGGAAGTGTACACCTGTGACTACGTCTGGTTTCAAAATAAGGTGTTAACAAAAGGAACTGTATATAGAAAATACATATATGGAAATAAGATTGATTGGATTATATTCACCAGAAGTATAAAACATTATATGTCCCTTATAAATTTAAAAGAAAATACCAGTAATTTGTGATTATTTCATAAATAATGCCTGATAGTGACTGATATATTTGACTTCAGGACATCTCTGACTACATACATGCTCTAAAAACATTCTTACTGCATTCATTTAGATATTTTCCAAAGTAAAAGTCCCTAGAAGTGTATGATTCAACTTTTTCCCGTGGTCTAAAGTTAAAAAAGTGAAGTTAGAATCGCAATAAATCGTAATATCGAATTGCAATACTTAAAAATCGCAATACATATTGAATCAGCACCCAAGTATCGTGATAGTATCGAATCGGGAGATAGGCGTATCATCCCAGCTCTACTTGTTACTGACTTTCAGCATCTGTACACTCTTCTTTAAGACAGACCTAAAGGCACATGCTGGATCTACAGTATGTATTCTTATGTTTCCACCCTTGACTACAACTTTTTCCACAAAGAACACAGTTTTTCACAATGAAAAGCTCCCTAAGTCTCCCCTACGCCTACACAGAGTACGGGCTTGTGCATGTCAATTGTTATTATCTTAATACCACTATGCATACAATGATTCCCTTAAGGATAATATAATTCTTAAACAGGCACGGGATAACGCTGTGAATTTTCACCGCAGCGTTCAAAACGGGCTGACTGCGCTCATACTGCCGGCTGAATGCCTGACTTAGCACTCACTCAACGGCTCCGTTTCCACTGTGGCTTCTCAAAAAGCACCTGGGCCTCCCCACATGGTGGCAGATGGAGGAGCAACCACACACCCACTCAGGGCTGGAGGCTCCGCTCTGTGGGGCCAAACACAACAATAACCCTCGGGGCTGGTCAGCGCTCGTGCACCGCTCTGCTTTCCATGAATCTGCAATGTTGAACCCAAGGTTTTCCATGGTTACGGTCAATGAAACCGCTGTCCACTAATGCGTATCTACAGAGAATTATTTAGTGCAAGGTGGGCATTAATAAAGAAAACAATATCTCTACTGAATTACATCGTTTATAGATTGCTATGCTTCTATAAAGGTACATATGAGTGGTTTTCCAATCAGTTTTTCCATCAGTGCACTTTTCAAAGCATATCATAAGGTAGCAGCCACTATTCAAGTCATTACAGTATGAGGATGAGCTTGCAAAGACTTCACAAGTGAAGTGGATAACAACCCAGTAATACAATATAAAGGTGATGTACTGTAGTTAAAGGGCTCAAACTTTCAGAACAATCGGTACGGCCCTTAAATCAATTTCTAACTCATTAAGGTGCAGTCCAGTGTGTTCTTCAGTGTGAAGCAAACATTAAGTGTTTTATATGCACATCTTAAATCACTGTTTATCTTGTATTGAGTCTCCTTTAATAGGGTAGATAACATCTGACTGAATTATTGCAGGCACTCAGAAATGAATGAAACTACAATTCAAGGAGCCAGTGACAGTATTCTTCCTCCCTCTGCTGGACATATGCCGGCAGTGCTGCTTTCTATACGCCTACTGATGCTTTGTTCCTCAGCAGTAGCAGTTAAATGTTACTAATTCTGTTACTGATTACCATTTTCTAATTATAATCAAAAAGTAATCCATTGGGTTACTCTTACACAATTACATTTGATTGGGGATGCACCGATACTGCTATCGGATCGAATATCGGGCCGCTACTGACTCATAAAGCTGGATCGGGTATCGGTGACAATGGGGCCAATCTATTCAATTGAGTTCTGTTTATATACTATATATATTATATACTGGAATTTGAATTGCTGTTTAAGTTTTGACCAGTTTGTTGCTGCATTAAAAAGGTTTCCATCTGTTCATTTTGAAGATTTATTTACCAAATTTCTGGTGTGCGACTTATTACTTTAATAATAAATAACAACTCAGTAAATGTATATTTATGTATTTATTTGTCACATTTTGTTTTACAAAGTTAGAAAAGCAATGTTCAAGTCAAGCCAGATGTTGCCTTACACATAGCTTATTAATTAAAGACTGGTATCAGATCAGTACTCTGTATCGATCGATACCCAAAGACCAGGTATTGCTATCAGTATCGGGACAGAAAAAATCGGATCGGTGCATCCCTACATTTGATTATTTAAGGATTACATACAGTACTGATTTTTATGTATCAGTTAAATTACGATATTACCAGCCTCTTTTCACTCATCATTAACATTAGCAAATACATTTGTTGGTTATGTTTGTGTCCCATGGACTAGACTGAGAAATCTGAATGTAATCTACATGTTTTTCAAAAGTATATTTAATCTAATATCTTTGTTATGCAGCAAGCTAAACACACTAACAATAAAGGTGGGCTTTTTGAAGTTTTTACTGGAGGCAATTATAAAAATTAGCATTGAATAAAACACACAAATTCAGTGATAGCAATTATAAATCAGTTAAAGCAAAGGTATTGTAAAAATGAATTACAAGGCTACAATAAAAAGAAAAGTGTGTTCTTTCACAGGAATGTACATATAACATCATGATCATGATTGATTCAACAGTTTGTCCATAAAATAATATTACTTTTGTAATCCATAAAATGGCTAAGAGAGGTAAGCCACGATCTAACAAAATAGCTGACAGTTCCTTAACGCCACAGTAGCGCTCTGTGGGGCTAGCTACATTTAAATCTAGTTTTTACATTCAATCAAATAGAAAATTTGCAATTCTTATGCTTACATATATTAAGCCCAGTGTCGTTATGAAAATGTTTTCAGACTCTCTTATATAATCATTTGTCAGATGCTTCTGACCTGAATTAATGTGTAATGAGCAAAATAAAGTGTGACCTGAGCAGCAGGCCTGAGAGCGATGTGGAAACTCCTATAATGCTTTACTGTTTCAGTCACTGACAAAGCAAGAAGTGCAGGGGTGAATAATTGACCACAACTGTGTGTGGAAAAAAACAGAGACTAGGCTTCAGAGTGGTTCGTATAATTGATGGAAAGTTGCTACTGCATGCCATTGAATAGTTAATTAAACGGGGGCATTTCAATACATTTGCAATCTTGATTAATCATTTTCATGTTAGACACATTAGTGGTCCTTCACAATAAGATAATTTCACATTTATTCAGTTTGTTATGAATGATTCCAATCGGACAGTTAAACAGTCAACTTAAATGGGAAGAACCTCGGGGCCTTTCTGCAGCATTTGGACTCAGTTTAACATCATTTGTATTTATATATTATTGATTGTTTTGTATTTCCTTTTCTCTGTTTTGATGGACAGCTTGCATTTAACAATCACATGTGGATGATACTGTATGTAATGTTATGTATGCTTCTTTTTTTTGTCCTTGACACATGGTTGAGATAATTTCATAGTTATTTGTGCCTCTCCTCCTCGGGTGTAAATGTGTGTGCGAGTGCAGGTGTGTGAATTTTTAGGTTGGGTAATGGGTTTTGATTTTTGCTTGGTTTATATGTTGTCATCAAAATTTGGGGCTTTTGATTTTCACATTCTTTCAATAATTTACAGCTTGGCATGTATAAGATACGTGGACACTTAAATAAAACTATAGGCTATAGTTTGACAACAAAAACTATAGTCCACTTATTAACTAAAATGTAACATAAAGTGTCATTCAGCAGCTTTAGTTTCACCAGGTTCACCCCAACTCATAGCTTCACTAAACTGTTGAGCAGAAGTGAAAAATAATATTCAGAATAATATTAATTTGAGGTTCACTTACATGCACATCCTTCCTCGGCGGATGGAGTGTGCACAGCTGTCATTATGTGACCCAAGTAGGGAACAACTGAGCTATATTGACTGTAAGATGTATTAACAAGGACAGCACTCATCCTGGACACAACCTGTTTAAGCTCCTTCAGATCAATCCGCACACGCACAAACGGACTTAAAAACAGCTTTTTCCCAAATGCCATAAACCTCCTGAACTCTGACATCTCCTCTGTCTGAGTTGAACACGTACAATGTAAATCTACTGTTACAGACATGTGCAATAACATATGCTGATCACTCTGTGCAATAATTATCTGATGCTGTGAAATAATTATATAATTATCTGACAGACACTTTGTGCAATAATCTGGCAAAACTGTCATCTCACCAATATACATATTGTATTTTTATATTGTATTATCTTTTATATTTTTTAGATTTATATTGCATTATCTCTTTTTTTATTGTGTTATCTTTTCATTAGCACCTATGGGATTGTCACAATCTAATTTAATTGTACTACACAATGACAATATAGGGCTTGATTGATTGATTGATTGATATTTAAAAGCTCCAGTAAAAGATAGTAAGTGGACCTTGAGTTATGATTTTTTTTTTCAAATTACATTCTCTAATGTCAGGTATGAAAAAAAGAAAAGAAATATCACCAATAAACCTGACAAACAAGTATATTATGTATTTCTGCTATTTACATAAAAAGGGCGTCATTTTTTTCTTTACTTCCGCCGGGATATCCGAGCAGAGATGTTTAGTATCACAAGATAGAAATCCGCATTTCCTGCCGTTACAGAACTCATGACACATCGAAACATCATTTATATGTGCACTTTGGCGTGTACTAATGAATTTATTTGTACTAATAAATTATTAAAGTGACATTTATTTGTGTAATACATATTATCAGCTATAGAGGCACTCACTTTTTCAATATTTCTGACCAACACCGGAAGCTCTCTAGTTTTTCATTGCTAATCCGGAAGTGAAGGAGGTTGTTCCTCTCGCTTCGCCGTATTTTTATCTTTGTGTGTGTAAGGCCGACACCGGCACCGGCTTTTGGAGGACAGACAGGTAGGAAGACCGGGTTACACCGAGGTTATCCATCCTCTGCATCGCTTCTATCTATTCATACCAGACCACATTAACCTGGGACATGGATTTGGGCATCTAGTGCTACATATAATATATATTTAGGTATGTTTACAGTATGTTTTTCACTGACTTCCGGTGGTTTCCTGTCCTTTCCATTGTTTTTCTAAGCAAAATAATAAGTAAAGCTGCAAAACATGAATCTAAATCAACGTTAACACAACTTTACTGCTACTTTATCTATCCCAACTTGATCAGTTTATACAGTGTTCATATTGAAAGAGCTAATTTCCCTTTTTGCGTATTACATAATATAACATATTTTTTGCTTTTTATACATCTGTAGCCTTTTATAATATAATATAAAGGCATATATCAGTGCTCATATCAGTGTATCATGTAGTGTTAGTAGCCTTTATCAAAGGAATTATGTGATTTCTGTGTTATTCTTTAACTGATGAAGCTTTAAACAAGCAGCAGCAGCAGCTGTGTTATTGTGTAAAGTCCCACTAGAGGTCGCCCTAATACACATGGAAACTGTAAAACTGGGTACCACTTTATATGTCACCCATTATTAAGGTTTTATATAAATAATGGCGTTATTAGTGATTTATACCATTATTATTTATTAATGCTAAATTTAAAATTAATTAAAATTTTGTTTGGGTTGCCAGGTTGTGAAAACTCTCTGACTGGTAAGTCATTAATAGTCATTAATTAAGTAAGGGTTACACATATCTCATTTTATAATTAGCAAATAGTAAAACTTATTTAAAAAAGTAATTCATCTGTAATTATAAATGTTAACTTTTAACAATGTATCTAGTCTTTAATTGTAAATTTTAATAAATTATTAATAATAGGGATGCACCAATACCGAATCTGATATCAGGCCGATACTGACCAATACCATATACATTAATTAATTCCTGTTTAAATTACTACCAATTTGTTGCTGCATTAAAAAAGTTTACACCTGAAATGTAATTCGTTTTCATTTTTTACCATGTTGCTGGTGTGCAATTTATTATTTTAATAATAAATAACATTTCAGTAAATTTATTTATTTGTTACATTTTGTTTTACAAAGTAATGAAGTCAAAAGAATGATCCCAGTCACTTCCACACAGTGAGGCATACAGCTTATTAATTAAACACCGGTATCGGTACTCGGTATCGGCCGATACCCAAAGCCGAGGTAATGCTATCGGTATGAGGATTGAAAATGTCGGATCGGTGCATCCCTAGTTGATAAATTGATTTTGGTCCAGATGCTCTGCATCATTTCTCTACAAGGTCAGAGGTCAAACAGTCTATTGGAGCTTTTGCCTGGTGAACTAAAAAACTGGAGTAAGATGAACATAACCTGACACCCCAAAGTTTTATCAATTGCATGTATTAATAGCTTATAAGTAAACTATAAAACATTAGTAAATGATTTACTGAACATTAGTTAAGCCAGTAATACACTTAACAACGTTTTACACTTTACCTGTTGTGTGTCTGATAACAATATAACTAAAGTTTCTCTCTTCTTCTCTGTAGGTGAGGCAGACAGACTGAACCAAAACATGTAAGAGCCTCTCAAATACAATATTTTAAAGAACATTGAGTGATATTATTTTTGAAAGAGTAATATATTAACATATATATATTTTACTTTTGAAAGGTCGGGGGTAAAATATCACATGTCACTACCTGTGTCGGTGGGTGTCCTGTTGGTGGGCCTCCCGTACTCCATCTCTCTAGCTGCCCAGTGGCTTTATGGCTGGCCCAGCAAGCCTGGATACAAGAAGTACATAGAAGCCTTAAAACCAAGGTAAGTTGTAAAATTCTGTCGATCTGTTCCTGTTTTTTCTCAGTAAGAAGAGTCCATTATTAATCCCCTTTTTCATGTTTGGCTTCTTCATCAGGCGAATATACTGTTTGACCAGAGCCGTCCTGGAAACTCTCAAATATCTGCAATACGGGAGACTTTACTTTCAGTGGAAGTCGTGGTACAAGAATGCCGAAAACCGAAAGCATTATGAAAAGGTACGTAAACGATGAGTTGGAAATAAGTGTCAGACATTTTAGTTTATATCTAAAATGAAATAATCATACTGTTAAATTTGTCTCAGCTTTCACCACTTGACTTGATGGAAAACTTGTTCTGCAATACCTAAAAGTTGTGTCAGAGTTCACAGTTTTTTCTGTCTGGACATAAAGGGCATCACATTTGGCCGCCGAAGCAACAAGCTGGACCTGTACCACCCTCCCAACGTGGGCAAGTCGAAAAATGCGCCTGCTCCTCTGGTGGTTTTTATCTTTGGAGGAGCATGGGGCTCCGGAGATCGATCCATTTACTGTTTGCTGGCGAGGCAGATGGCTGAAGAACTGAGTGCAACTGTCGTTTGTCCTGATTACTTCACCTATCCAAAGGTAAGAGCTCCTGAACAACACACGGTAGTCTTATTGGATTAAATATTTATAGCACATTTGTAGCGTATGAATGACTGGAATATGAAACTCTCACTTCACTCTTCACTTCTTTGTGAACTATAGGTAAGAATTGTTCTGCAGTGACTCAAACGCCAGATAAGAAATTGAATTATAGATGTTCCTGCTGTATCTGAACTGACTGCTGGTTTCATCTGATTGCCAGGCGAACGTTTTAGGGATGGTTCAAGATATTGCTGACTGCTTGGTTTGGGCCCAAGAGAGTGGAGAGAAGTTCAACTTCGACAAAGTAAGAAATATCTTAACGTATTCTTTGAAAATTGAGAAAAACTGTTCTAATGTTAATGTTGATAATAATGGTAAGATCGTAGGTTGGCAAGTTCCTAGAAAATGAAATCATATAAAACCCGCAAGTAGCTTAAAATGACCAAAATCCCCTTTCATGCACGAAAAATAGTTGTCCAAGCACGGAGGGAAATGATGACCTCAAAGCAATTTCATGTGACTTTTAAGCTCACAGTTTAAACTCAACATTTTTATTTTGCAGCTTGAGTAGCACTGATCCAAAGTGTCTAATCTGTTCCTCATTTATTTACGAACTAAGATAATGATGTGTGTTTAGAGTACTGATCCACATTCAACCAGTGTTCATGATAGATAACAAGTCAACATTGTCTTTCTGTCTTTTACAGGACAACATAGTATTAATTGGCCATTCAGCGGGTGCACATTTGTGTGCACTGACCACGCTGTTTCTCATTGATGCAAGAGAGGAGCTTTTCATAGAAGCCAGCAAGCAGAGGGACGTTACACTGGCGATAAGAGGAGTGATTGGTAAGGATTACTGTGCAGCACATCACCAAGTCAGTTTCAACCATGTTTTATGCTAAAGTAAACTAAACTTTAACCTCTTCCACTCCGCCCGTCTTTACCGTAGACACATTTTAGTTTTTTTTAGGGGAGTACAGGGGGTCTTTAGGGGGAGATAACAGGTCAGCAGTAGATGTCACGTAGAAGTGGTGTACATCATCTGAAAGCTGGGAACCCGAAGATTAATTTGAGATGCTGCTCAGCACTGTGTCACATTGTTCTAGTCATAAATCAGAAAGAAACATCAATTAATCAATTAATTAAAATAAATAATGAATGTGTATAAGAGCTTAGAACATTATGAAAGAGGTATATGATGGCCATCGCCATGCTCTATTAAGTCTCAGAAATTGTTGCAGCAATGTTTGGGTTGATACTGTTTGTTACACAGATTTGGTGCTAAATTTAACCATTTTTACAACTCAAGAATTGATAAAAATGATCAATAATCCCTCCAAAATATCACATTAAGACACCAAGACCTTGAGGAACACCAGAGAAAAGTCCATTCTGTGATTTGGTTTCAAAAACCTTTGACATTTAGAGATTTCTGAAGGAATTGCATTTTTTGGCAATTGGATGGCCAGCCCTTCTGTTCAGGAAGCTGCTCAGAAACCCCCCTTATTGTCAATCTACCTAGGAAAGCCATCCATCCTCTGAATGCTCTATGTCCGTAGTTTGTGGCTGTAGAGTTTCATGAGGCTGTGATTATCCTAGAGGTCACCACAGGTCATTTTATACAGTGAGGTCAAGTTTCAAAAAATGGTCTCACTACAATGAAATGGCTACTATGTGGGGACTTACATCATCACACATGAATACAGTTGGGCTCATTGGATCCACAAGAGTCTCAGCTTTACAGTCATACCCAATGTATGTAATTCAAGACTGTTTAGGGACCTCAGCATGTAAATACATCATTTTAGAATAGGCGGAAATAACGCATTTATACTGCATGCAAAAAACTGCATAGTTTTTGCCCCAAACTGCATGGGATTATCATAAAGTGGGCATGTCTGTAAAGGGGAGACTCGTGGGTACCCATAGAACCCATTTTCATTCACATATCTTGAGGTCAGAGGTCAAGGGACATCTTTGAAAATGGCCATACCAGTTTATCCTCGCCAATATTTAGCGTAAGTTTGTAGCATTATTTAGCCTTATTCTGAGCCTGCTACAGCCTCTGAAAGACAGTAAAGTCGGCTGAAGGAGGACTTGAAGAAGTTCATAAATTTGTGTGCCACATAAATATTCATGTTTTATTGCCTTTTGCTATGAACTGGGTTATCCAAATGACATTTTTAATAATGAATAGGACTTTTAATTATCTGCATCCTTCATATTTTCATAAACTTGATTGCCAGGATAACTTTAGTTAATCTCTCGTGTTTCCCGGACAGGTCTGAGTGGCGTTTACAACATCATGGACCATTACGAGCACGAGCAGAAGCGAGCAGTCGAATATGTCTCCACCATGCATAAAGCCATGAATGGAGTGGAGAACTTCCCTTACTACTCACCAACACACTTACTGAAGGAGTTGAGCAACGACAAACTGGACAAGTGAGACAAAAAGACAAAAATAAAATGATCTTTATGAAATCTGTTATTCATTTTTAATGCAACATTTTTCACCCACACTCTTCTCTTGTTTTCTGCCAGAGTGCCTCCGTTCGCTTTGCTCCACGGGACCAGCGACATCATCGTTCCTGTCGAATCTTCCACAAAGTTCTCTGACCTCCTCACCTCGCTGTCCATAAAGGTGTCTCTCTACCTGCTGCCCAGAGTTGACCACACCGAGATGGTCACCGACCTCATGGTGCCAGACAGGCGCTTCTACCATCCCATCTTCAGCTGCATCAAACAGGAGTTCAGAAAACTGCTTGGACGCTGCTGACGACCCTTCAGATCATCAGAAAAAAACCTCCATTCATCACTTATAGTTGCTGATTGTGCCATACTCTTACTTTGTTTACAGTTTATCTGCTCTAATACCTCAAAATGACTCTGATTCAGCCTTTGATTTGAACTTGATTGTGATTCCATAATAATGAAGAGATTGTGAGTAAATCCAGGAGTTGCATCTGATTGATTTATATAATAATAATGATTAGTGGACTGCAATCTGGATAACATTATTTTAATATTGTTTTGGGGAGATGTGATCCAGATTGCAGTAAAGTGAAATATGTAAACATGAAGCAATAACAGAATCATTGAGTCTTGAGAAAAGAAGATCCCGCATGCTGCTCTGGCTCAGCATCACAGTTTATTGATCATACTAACGCTTCGGTCTCAAGACTCAAATGATATTTTCCAGCGCAAAAATACCAGTATTATGAAAAACAAGTAAAGCACACTAATACATAATGCTAACGTGGAAGAACAGTTACAGTCTATACCTCTGTTTTTAAACCAACTATGACCTTCTTATATCGCAATGTTTTGATCATTAACTTGCATGGTTTTATTAAATTAAATATTTAACTATTTATTGATCTCAGACTCATTAAACACTCATGAAGGAACTAATGATTTCTTGTCTTTATTATTTGACTACAAATCTCTCACACAAAGGGATATTTTTTGAGTATATATGTATATATGTCTATATACAGTATGTACGTGTATATATACGTATATATGGTATATATGTGTGGCTTTATACTGTATATCTATCTATATATACTGTACTATATGTGCGTGTGTTTTACCAAGCAGCAGCAATGACATCAGGTACCAATAGAAACAGTTCATCATGTATATTGTAAATTGTACAAT